>WOXC01010502.1:0-288638 GCA_011680675.1 Gymnobelideus leadbeateri
ATTATTTATGCGTGGGTGCTCATTTTCTGAGGCCGGATCTGATCTCGGGTCATCCAAACTCCGAGGCCAGCGCTCTAAACTTAATGCTGTGACCCTAGTCTTCTTTAGGCAATTGGGGTTAAGTAACTTGCCCAAGGTTACACGGCTAGGTTTTTTTGTTTGTGTGGATTAAGTGTCTAGGGTGAGTCTTTGAACTCAGGTCTTTCTGACTTTAGGCTTGGTCTATTTACTGCCACATAGCTGCTCAATTGGGAAATATTTAATGAAATAATTAAAAATATAATTTTTTTAAATACATAAATATCATCCTTTACAAGAAACCTATTTTCTGTCCTTTTAGTCAACTGCCCTTTATGAAAAGGGCTTTAGGGTGACAGTGTACTTACAGCTGTACCAATTCACAGCTCTACCAACAATGCATCCGTGGTCCCGTCTTCCCACAGCCCTTTTATATTTATTATTCACATTTTTATCATCTTTGCCAATTTTTTGTTTGTGAGGTGAAACCCCAGAGTTGTTTTGATTTGGATTTCTTTTAAGTAGTAACATTCATTCATGTGGTAATTAATAGTTGTAATTCCTTTTAGACCTGTCTAAACTGTTAACATCCCTTAACCACTTAAGTCCTTAGGAATGATTACTAAAGATATTTTTAACATCTTTCATTATCATTGACAGTGGAGCCATTAATATTTGGACTCTAACTTCATAATCTGATGCATTTACACATTTTCCTTTCCCTTATTCAAGTCTAATCCTCAATTAGTTTGGGCCTATTATTGGCAGTCTGACAGCCCCATTTTTCAGATGAGGAAACTAATGAAATTCAATGATTTGCCCATGGATGCATAGTGATCAAGTAACAGGAAAGACCAAGATCCCTCCTGACTCCAGGACGCATGCTCTCTCCAAGTTGCCTTTCTCTTATTCTTACTGCCTCCCTTCTTATTAATCTCTGTAGCATTTAGTACCTATGTACAATGTCCTGAATGGAGTAGCTGCTTAAGTAAGAATGCTGCTTTGTTTCACCTGAGGTTTGATCTGGTACTAGAAGCCAGATTTCCATATTAATGGCACACTTAAATCATGTTGCCTAGAACCAGATACATAAAATACTCCAGATGTGTTTTTATGGTATAAGGTATATTGACAACATCAATGTCTCTTGATTTGGATTGTAACTTTCTGTTGCTGTAATGTTGTTCAGTCATGTCCAAATCTTTGTGATTCAAATTTTTGTGATTTTCTTGGCAAAAATACTGGAGTGGTTTCACATTTCCTTCTCCAGCTCATTTTAGAGATGAGAAAAGGGAGGCAAACAGAGTTAAGTGACTTGCCCAGGATCACATAGCTAGTGTCTGAAGGTAGATTTGAACTCAGAAAGATGAGTCTTCTTGACTCCAGGCTTGGCACTCTATTCATTGTACACCTATCTACCCCATTGATACTTCTGCTAATGCAGCCCAATACCAAGGTAATGCATCAAATTCTGAGTCTGCTGTTTTATTCTACTATGGATTGAACTTTGGCTTTTCTTTTTTTTTAATTTTTTTAATTAAATAAATGCTTTATTAACTTCTGGTTTACATCATTCATTTCCACTAGATTATGAGTTACATTTTTCCCCCATTTTTCCCTACCCACCACCCCAGAATAGCAGTCCCACCAGATATCCCCTCATCCAATCTGCTCTCTCCCATATCTTCTCCCATACCCCCTTCGACTTTGCCATTAGGTCAACGTGAATCTCTGAGCCCCACTGCCTGGACATCTTATGAAACATTTAATTTTAAAACTTCGATTTTCAGATCCATTCCCTTTCTCCCCTGTCACCCACTCCCTCTGAGAAGATAAGCAATTCAGTATGTGTTGTACATGTATATCTATGAAAAACATTACCATAGTAGATATATTGTAAAAGACTGCTTATATTTCCCTCCCACCTGTCTCACCTCCCACCTAGCCCATTCCCTACTTTGATCTTGTCCCTCTTTGATAGTGGGTACTTCTAACCTTCCCTCTCCCCAGAATGCCCTCCCCTCCATCACCCCCCCTCTCATCCCCCTTTCCCCTAATCAGGAGAGTGAATGAGGGTAAGATATTCCATTTAGTATGTATGTGATTCTCTCCTTGAGCCAACTTCAATGAGAATATGCTTTTGCCTTTTTGCCTTCCTGTTCTTACCCTCCCCTGCAACTACTTCCCCTTGCCTCTTCTACAGGAGATAGTTTTCCCTACCCTGTCTCTCTCCATCTCCTCTTGCCACTTTCCTCTCTCACCTCTTGACTTCACCCCTTAAGAATCATCCCTTCCTGGCGCATCGAGCAGAGAGCCAGCCCTGGAGCCAGAAGGACCCGAGCTCGGATCTAGCCCCAGACACCCAACACACAAACAAAAACCCAGCCATGTGAACCTGGGCAATTCACCCAACCCCAATTGCCCTCCAAAAAAAAATAATCATCCCTTCCCATCAAATTCAACCTGTGCCCTCTATCTATGTATACCTGTGAACATATGTCATGTACCCTTCTTCAATTATTTTCATAATGAGAAAGGTTTCATCAAACACAGTTATTGTTTTTGCATGTAGGACTGTAAATAGTCCAACTTTGATAAGTTCCTTTTGATTTCTTTTCCTTGATTACCTTCTCAAGCATCTCTTGCTTCTTGTGTCTGAATGTCAAATTTTCTATTCAACTCTGGTTTTTTCACCAAGAATGCTTGAAAGTCCTCTATTCCACTGAATGACCATATTTTCCCCTGAAACAAGATACTCAGTTTTGCTGGGTAGGTGACCCTTGGGTTCATTCCCAGCTCTTTTTGCCCTCTGGAATATCATATTCCATGCCCTTCGATCCCTCAGTGTAGAAGCTGCCAGGTCCTGGGCTATTCTGATTGTGTTTCCACAATATTGAAATTGTTTCTTCCTGGCTGCTTGTAGTATTTTCTCCTTGATCTGGGGATTCTGGAACCTGGCTATAATATTCCTGGGAGTTTTCTTTTTGGGATTTTTTTCAGGAGGTGATTGGTGGTTTCTTTCAACCTCTATTTTGCCCTCTGGATCTAAAACATCAGGGCAATTTTCCTTGAGAATTTCTTGAAGGGTGATTTCTAGGTTCTTTCTTTGATCATGGCTTTCAGGTAGTCCAATAACTTTTAAATTATCTCTCCTGGATCTATTTTCCAGGTCAGTGGTTTTTCCCATGAGATATTTCACATTGCCTTCTATTCTTTCATTTGTTTGGATCTGTTTAATAGTATCTTTATTTTTTAAACAAATGCTTTATTAACTTCTGTTTTACATCATTCTTTTCCGCCAGATTTTGAGTTACAATCATTTTTCCCCATTATTCCCCTACCCAACCTCCCAGAATAGTAGTCCCACAAGATATCGCTTCCTTCAATCTACTCTCTCCCATACCTTCTCCCATACCCCCATCGACTTTTCCATTAGAGGAAGGTGAGTCTTTGTGTCCCAATGCCTGCACATCTTATCTCCCTATTACAAGCAAAAGAGTATTAATAGTAGTATTTATATATATTTGAAACATTTAATGTTGTATCCTCGAATTTCAGATCCATTTCCTTCCTCCCTTGTCACCCATTCCCTCTTGGGAGATAAGTAATTAGGTATATGTTGTACATGTCTAGCTATACAAAACATTATCATAGTAGATATATTGTACAAGGCTGCTTATAATTCCCTCCCACTCATCCCACCCCCCACCTGGTCCATTCCCTACATGATCCTGTCCCTCTTCTATAGTGGGTACTTCCAACCTCCCCTCCCCCCAAGGATGCCCTCCCATCCATCATCCCTCTTCTCATCCCCCTTCCCCCTATCCTGCTGCAGGTTGAGATATCCCATTTAGTATGTATGTCATTTTCTCCCTGAACCAAATTCAATGTGCATGTGGTTTTGCCTTTTTAGCCTTCCTTATTCTCCCCCTCCTTTGCAACCACTTCCCCTTGCTTCTTCTACATGGGATAGTTTCTCTCCATCTCCTCTTGCCACTTTCCTCTGTTTAATAGTATCTTGATTTCTCATAAAGTCACAAGCTTCCATTTGCTCCAGTCTAACTCTGAAGGAATGAATCTCCTCAGTGAGCTTTTGAGATTCTTTTTCCATCTGGCAAATTCGACTTTTTAAGGCATTCTTCTCCTCATTTCCTTTCTGAGCCTCTTTTGCCATTTGAGTTAGTCTATTTTTTAAGGTGTTATTTTCCTCAGTCAGGCTGTTGACTGTCATTTCATACTTTTCTTGCATCTTTTTCATTTCTCTTCCCAAATTTTCCCCCACTTCTCTTATCTGCTGCTTAAGGTCCTCTATGGCCTGTAGCCCTCTTGTATTTTCATTTGGGGCTTCTGGTGCAGGAGTTCTGACCTCAGAGTCCTCCTCCATGCTTTGAGCCTCTTTGCCCCTAAAATAGGAGTCCAATGTTGAACTTTTCTGTTTATTTTGTTTTGTTTGCCTAGGCATATTGCCACTTAATTACTTGATTTTTGGGCTTGTTGCCACAGTAGGACTCTGCCACCAGACAGGGGAGCTTCCGCCCAAACGTGGGGTCTTCACAACTTCCGCCAGTTGTGTGGCCTCTGTAAAGCCTCCTCCCACTCTGGCAAGTTGGATACCCACCCCAAACTTCCCCCCCAGACCACAATCCAGATCCAGGCAGCTTAAAGCAAAAGCGATTAACCCCCAGACTGATTGCTGGCTCTTCCTACAGTTCGCAGACCAGGAGCTAGAGCCACTACTGAAGCTACAAAATGGCTTCTGTGCCACGTTTCTTCAGCAGCTTTTTGCCCCCAGGGGAGGAAGCCACATGTTCCTCAAATACTGGTCTCAAAGTCCATAGGGCACTTACCTCTCACTTTGTCCTAGGCATATCTGTGCTGATAATTCTGGAATCGCCACAATTGCTGGTGTTCTGGGGTTCCACCAGCCCGCTGAAGGCCCGGCGGACCTGGGCTAGGCTCTGTGGGCTGCGCTGTCGGTTCCCAGCACTCAGTGCTGCCTGCTCTCAGAGCACTGCGCTGGCTGCTCCCTGCAGGGCTGCTGGGCTGTCCTCAGCAGGAGGTTAGCTTCTCTGTGCAGTTCTGTGGGTGCTGTGGCTCCAGAAGTTGTTCGGAGCTCCCTTTCACATTGTTTGAAATTTATGTGGGGAAGAGCACATTGGAAATGTTGTTTCTACTCCGCCATCTTGTCTCTGCCCCGAACTCTGGCTTTTCTAAGGCTAAATTTCAAAAAGCCCCAAAATCTGGAAGTTCCTACTATGTTGGAGAGGTTGTAAATCTGAACACAACAGTGGAAAAATGTCTGTTACCTGAGGACCAGACTAGATACACTTGGAGAATTTTGTCCCCAGAAAGTCAACCATGAGGTCTAATTCCAAATCATATAATCCTGGAAGTCATTACTTTATTTATTTTTATGAGACCATTCAGAAAGAGTGTCTCTGTCACAAGGCTCTCTGTTAGTCAATGGAGTAAAAACCAGTCAGATGACATTGTCACAACCTGAAGGGTGGCAACAAGACTGCTTTGGTTTTTATAACTGTCATATCCCAACACTGATTCCCATGTAGCCAGTGTTCTACCAAGACACCAAGCTCCCTTTCATGTGAACAACTATAAGTGTGATAAGAGAAAGGACGCTGGGTTTGGGAGGGGGGAAACTGGATTCTAATCCTGGCTGTGTTGCTTACTATTTGTGAGACATCAGCAGGTCATAGGCATAGAACTGGAAAGGACCTTGAATAGATCACATTTATATGGTGCCTACTATGTGTTAGTAACTGCGTTAAGTGCTTCATAAGTGTTATCTCCATTTTACCCTCACACTACCCTATTTTCAGTGAGAGGTCAACTCTATCATTATCCCTAGTTTACAGTTAAGGAAACTGAGGCAGAAGAGGTTTAAATGACTTGCCTAAGTTCACACAGCTGGCAAGCATCTGAGGTCAGATCTGATGACTCAGTAGGTAGAGAGCCAGGCCTAAAGTCAGAGAGACTCCTCTCCCTGAGTGTGAATCTGACATCAGACATTTATTAACTGTGTGAGCCTGGGCAAGTCACTTAACCCTGTTTGTCTTAGTTACCTCATCGTCGGCAAAATGAGCTAGAGAAGGAAATGACAAACCATTCCAGTATCTGACAAAAAAATCTAAAAAATAGGGTCATGAAGAGTCAGACATGCCTGAAATAACTGCACAACAAAAGTCTAATCTCTTGGTTTTACAAATGAGGAAAGTCCCATTTATATCATATCTTACCTGAAGGTTTGTAAAACTCGTCACATAAGTAACTGGTTTTGTTACTCAAAATAACCCTATGAAACTGGTTCTGCTGTTTCTCCCATTTTATAGATGAGAAAACTGAGGATAATTGCAGCTTCAGTAGCTCACCTAGAGCTAGATAGGCAGTAAATGTCAGCATCTCAATTCCAACCCAGATCTTTCTGAATCCATACGAGTCCAGGCCTCTATCCCTTCTGCACATAGCTTCCTATTCATTACAAGAAAAATACAACGCTTAAAATGTCACCTTCCAATGTTATTCAACTATTCCAATGACACAAGGTCAGGACACTGTGAACTAACTTGCTACAAATATAATTTTTAAACTAACTGGTTTGTTTGTAGTACATCTAATGAATGACTGCCTGACATTTGTTTGCAAAATGACCACCTTCAGAATGCTATCTGCAGTAATCCCCTGACTAATTCAATCACCTTTCAGATCAAAAGTGGGGGAGTTAGTGGTGACACATCTCTTAGTCAGTCACTTTTCATAAAGGAACAAACTGCCACTGTCTATCAGTTTGCCATATCACAAGTCGGTGAAATCCCCAGGACAATTGCGTTCTTTTCTTGCTTTTCACACTCACCCCCTGCTCTTTTTGGCCTTTCTATTCTCCTGCCTTTTGTCTCTTTTTTTCCTCTCTCTTTCTCTCATTCCCTCCTGAGAAACAGATGTCTCATGTTAAAAAAAAATCGAGTTACACATTCAGAGTGTGAGATTCACAATGTTTGCTGCAGTTTATTAATGTTAACCAAATAAAAACGACATTAGTGAAAAAAGATCTACATGATACCTCAGAACTCCCAAGATTAGGCCAGATGGTCACTTCTAACCGATGTAATCTAGTAAACTGTTGAAAGGCAGCCTATTGATTGGATTTCTGACTTTAAATGCAGGCCCCATATCTACACATGTCCACACTGATATCAGTTGCTTGAAATCCAATACAGAAGTGTAGATTGGGAGATGATGTTAGTTGCTGCCTATTAAAGCTGTCAATTCCATCTGTTGTCTAATACTTTAAGATGCCGGGTGTAGTTTTTAATAGATCGGTATTAGATTAAGAGGACATATATTAAGGCTCTTATTGGTTAGGAAGTGCGGGTAAATCTGTAATTAAATGACACAATGGATCAGGAGGTGTGCTGGCTGAATCTGGACCAAAATTTGCAACTAGCAAATTGCCAAGGATCTGAAAAGTATCAAGAATGGCCTGAGAATGATTTCTAATTTTTATTTATTTATTTAGGTTTATTTTCTCTTTATTAAAATAAAAGAAGAAAAATGCTTCTCTGTAAGGAATCTATATCAGCATAGCCATTCTTTCCAGCACCCACAATGAGGATGCTCTTAGGGTGCTGTTATTATCCCAATATTCCCAAGCTCATCTCTTTGCAGTTCTCCCTTCCCTCTCCCACACATAAAGGCTGTGATGTGATATCTGTCCCAGAAGTACCACATAAAGAAAGCTGGGATAATCCCATCAAAACTGCAACTCTGAATTTGCTGTATAATTCAACTACTCCTCTCTTCTTCTCTTTAGTAGAGAATCTAAAATAAATGGCCTGCCACCCAAGAGTACCCAAAGCTATGAACATCTAGGATGCAGCCAGCTGTTAGGGAAGAATCTATACAGCTTTGTGATGGGATAGCATTTTTACTCATAAATCCAAATAATAATAATAATAATAATAATATTTAATACTATTATCCTTTCAGGTATACAAATAATTTTTCACATATAGCATTTGGTCCCCATGATGACTCTATGAAGTAGGTTTTCCACGGATCATTGTCCCCATTTTAAAGCTACTGAAATGAGATCAGAAAAGTTAAGTGATTTTGCCCAGGGTTACACAGCTTGTAAAAACAGAACTGGGATTCAAACTCAGGTTTTCTAACTGCAAAAACCTGGTGGCATTAATTCAGGAAAAAAGTGGCAAACTGGTAAGCTTCTTCAAGCTCTGCATACTAAAAATAATAAAGGGAAATGGACATTCTCAAAGGGGAGGAGAAGCGGTATCAAGACCTAAGCATTAGTACAAGGGAATGTCAAATAGCAAAATGACTGTAGCCCAGGTGGCTGGGGCCAAAATTAACAAGAATGGAATGGAAATTATTTAGATAAGTCTTCCCTTAAGTCTTTAGTTACATATTCATACATTAGATTCTAAATGTGACAGACACAGTCCCCATTAGAACTAGGGTCACTTATGATTAATATAGCTGACAAAGTGAGGGGGGGAGAAACCTACAATTACAGGACCACCTTTTAAAAGACTCCCAGTCTGAGCAAGCTCTCATTTCCATCACTAACATGTTTGCATAATGCTGGGGAAGCAGAAACCACAAGGCAAAAAAGGATCAAGGAAAAGCCAAAATATTCAGTGCTTTAAAGGAAATTAAAATGAGAAAGAGAAAGGATAGCAATCCTCAATCCGGCCTGTAGAAATTGAAAGGGAGGTTTGAATACAAGTGAATGCTTATTCTGGACCTAGCTCAATATTTAAAATAAATCCCCTCTAAGCTGTTGATTACAAATGATGTGATATTAGTCATTTCTATTTCAAACTGTCACTTTAGAGATGACTCCAGTGGTTTATTGGCAAAAGCACTGGATCTGAAGGGCCCAGTAAGGTGTGGCAGAAAGAGGCCTGAATTTAGAAAGAAGCCAACCTCAATTCATATCTCTGCTCAGATATGTATTAACTATATGACCCTGGGTAAGTCACCTAACCTCTAGAAACTTCACTTTTTTTCATCTATTAAAAGGTGATGCACTAATTATATTTGCATGACTTACTTCATAGTTTTGTTGTAGGTAAAACATTTTTAATCTCTCTGAGTCTCAGTTCTGAGAACAAAGGAAGGAAGGAAGGAAGGAAGGAAGGAAGGAAGGAAGGAAGGAAGGAAGAACATTTATATGTGAAAACTTAATACTAATTTCAGGAAATTTCCACGTCATGTTTCCCTAAGCTCTCTGAACACGCAGGATTCCTGAAACTCTATTCCTTTCATGACCAGAAACAAAGAGAAAGAACTTAACTGTGGGCACTTTGTTTTCACCAATATGACTCATGAGACTGTTTTTCCCCTCTTCAGGAGAGGTCTTTACTTCTACCTAATTATCTCCTTATTTGCCATACAAGAAAAAAAAACAACTTATATAAATCTAAATTGTTCCTTATGGTTAAGTTCCTTTCATTGAAAATGCCCTTTAAGACTGCTGAAAAGTTATATGCCTTGACTTTTGATACAAGGATATTTCCTTTAAAAGTATGGTTATGCTGTGGCATATGATTGTGATGGAATATTACTGGCCATAAAAAATAATAAGAAGGATGATTTCAGAAAAACCTGGAAAGACATAAACTAATATAAAATGAAGTGAGCAGAACCAAAATATTGTATACAAGTAGCAGCAGTATCATATGATGATCAACTGTGAATGACTTAGCTATCCTGATCAATACAATGATCCAAGACAATCCCAAAGGGCTAATAACAAAACATACTATCCACCTCCAGAGAAAGAACTGATGTTGCCTGAATACAGATTGAAACATACTACTTTTCCCTTTTTTGTTTTTTGTTTGAGTCTTGTACAGAATGAATAATATGGGAATGGTTTATATGATTGTATGTGTAAAACCTATATCAGATTGCTTTGCTGTCTCAGGGAAGGAGGAAAGGGGGAGGGATAGAATTTGGAACTCAAAACTTTAAAAAACGTTAAAAATTGCTTTAACAGGCAATTGAGAAAAAAATACATTTTTTTAAAGTGTGGCCATATTTTCCAAAACATAACACCTAAAATCACATCGAAACAGAAGGCTATCAAAACTGAAACATAAAAACAGCTTTTTCTCAAAGTCCATTCCTCTTCCTAACTTAGTTGTTTCTTTCTAGAGCACCACACTCCTTCCAGTCACCCAGGTTCATGGCATTGAAGTAATCCTTAACTTTTCATTTCTCCTCACTCCCTCCCAAAGCCAATCACCTGCTGAGTCTTAGCAATTCTGCCTTTATAACACCTCTCACATCCCTTCCCTTCCCCCTGCTCAAATGACCATCACTTTAGGTCAGGTACACATTACCTCTCACCTGGAATACTGAAAAAGGATTCAGATTGGTCTCTCCACCTCCTGTCTCTCTTCTCCAGTCGGTCCTCTTCACAACTGCCTAAGTGATTTTCTTAAAGCACATGTCTAATCATCTGACTCTTCAGCTCAAAATACTCCAGTGACTATTGCCTTTAGGATAAAACACAAATTCCTCCTTTTGCTATTCAAAGTCTTTCACAGTCAGGTTCCAGCCTACCTTTCCAAGTTTATCCCCTGTTACTCATATCCATGTATACTATATTCCAGATGAATTGGATTTTCCTTCTAAATAATATTCTGAGTACTATTTCCATGCCTTTTCACAGGTTGTCCTGATACATGAAATCACTTTTAAGTTATCCTTTCCTCTTAATATCCCTGATTCCCTTCAAAGTTCGGCTTAAATGCCACCTATACATGGCTTTCCCTTGTGCTCCCCAGTACATCCTGAACTACTATTGATTATGCCCCTCATAAGCTTACCACAGTGGGTCAAGTCAAAATTCTAGATGCCTTTTTTGTTTTCTTTCTATTTATATCAAGAGCACATACATGGCTATTATCCCTCATTCTCAACATATGGTCAGTTCATTTTCTTTTTCTGTCATGTATTTCTTTCTTTCTTTTTTTTGGAAGCAATTGGGGTTAAGTAACTTGCCCAAGGTCACACAACTATGTGTTTTTGTTGTTGTTGTTTGTGTGTGAGTTAAATGACTGAGGCCAGATCCAAACTCAGGTCTTTCTGACTCCAGGGCCGACGTCCTACTCACTGCACCATCTAGTGGCTCTCTGTCATGCATTTCTGTGATGACATCTTTTACTGCTTGACTCCTCTTTGGAGTTCCTTATTTGTTATATGTTGAAGTCAAGTCACTCACATTTATATAGTATTTTATAGGCTTAAAAACATTTTTATGGAATTACTGAAGAAATATTTAAAAAGCATATTATGTTTTGTTTTGTTTTGTGGAAAAGATGCATGGATGTGAGTTGGATGATAATGCAATATTAAGAATCACACTACTGGGGGGCGGAGTCAAGATGGAGAGGTAGAAACAGGACTCCCATGAGTCCAGTTTCCACCTTCCCCAATTCATGTAAAAAGGGACTCTGAACAAACTTTGGAGCTACAGAGCCCAAAAAATAACACAGAGAAGTTAACCTCCTGCTGAGGACAGCCTAGCAGCCTTGCAGAAATCGGCCAGCACAGTGCTCTGGGAGTCATGCCCAGGCCCCCATGAGCCAGAGGTTTTAGCCCCAGGGTGGGCCTGACCAAACACTGGCTGGAGGGACTCCAGAACACCAGCACCTGTGACCATTCCCAGAGCTATCAACACATAGACACTAAGGACAACGTGAGAGGTCAGTGCAGTGTGTAGTTTGGCATCCAGTAGTTGGGAGTGTGTTGGCTTTTGCCCCTGGGGCGAGAAGCTGCTGGGGAGCCTTGGCCATGCAGCTGCCCCCACATGGCAGCTTTAGCTCTTGGCCTACAGAGTATGGGGGGATCAAGCAACCAGTCTGAGGGGTATTCAGTCTTGCTTTAACCTTTTTGGATCTGGATTGCAGTCTAGGATGGAGGTCCTGGGGTGTGTAACCAGCTTGCCACAGAGTGTGGAGGCTTCAGAGAGGGCACCCAACTAATTCATCTGGCAGCTGAGAAAACCCAAGCGTTTGGGATGGAAGATCCTCTGATTGGTAGCAGAATACTACTGTGGAAAAAAGCCCAAAATTCAAATAATAGAGTGGCAATATGACCAGGCAAAGAAAGCAAAACAAATAGAAGAATCCAACATTAGACTTCTATTTTGGGGACAAAAAGGGTCAAAACATGGAAAAGGAGGAAGACAGTGAAGTCAGAATTCTTGCACCAAAAGCTTCAAATGAAAATACAAGCTTGTTACAGGCCATAGAGGACCTTAAGAATCAGATAAGAGAAGTGGAGGAAAAATTGGGAAGAGAAATGAAAATGAAGCAAGAAAATTGTGAAATGAGAGTCAACAGCCTTGCTAAGGAAAAATAACACCTTAAAAATAGACTAACTCAAATGGCAAAAGAGGCAATGAGGAGAGGAATGCCTTAAAAAGCCAAATTTGCCAGATGGAAAAATAATCTCCAAAGCTCACTGAGGAGAATCATTCT
The DNA here is from genome assembly GCA_011680675.1 of Gymnobelideus leadbeateri. Classification (NCBI taxonomy): domain Eukaryota; kingdom Metazoa; phylum Chordata; class Mammalia; order Diprotodontia; family Petauridae; genus Gymnobelideus; species Gymnobelideus leadbeateri. The sequence continues at coordinate 12,543 of WOXC01010502.1, forward strand.
CTCAGATTTAGAATGGAGCAAAGGGAAGCTAGTGGCTTTATGAGAAATCAAGATGCTGTTAAACAGATCCAAGCAAATGAAAGAAGAGAAGGCAATGTGTAATATCCCATGGGAAAAACCACTGACCCAGAAAAATAGATCCAGGAGAGATAATCTAAAAATTATTGTACTACCTGAAAGCCATGATCAAAGAAAGAACCTAGAAATCATACACCAAGAAGTTCTCAAAGAAAATTGCCCTGTTATTTTAGAACCAGAAGGAAAAATGGAGGTTGAAAGAATCCACTGATCACCTACTGAAAAAGATCCCCAAAAGAAAACTCCTAGGAGCCAAGATGGCAGAGTAGAAACAGCACCTCCAAGGCTCTCTTCCCCAGATTACCTCTAAACTATGTAAAAGGGAACTCTGAACAACTTCTGGAGCACCAGCACGCACAGAACAACACAGAGGAGCTAACCTCCCGCTGAGGACAGCCCAGCAGCCCTGCAGGAAGGATCAGCACAGCCCTCTGGGAGCCAGCAGCACAGTGCACAGTGCGTGGGGAGCCCAGCCTGAGTCGCGGTTTTAGCCCCAGGGCAGCCAGGCCAGCAGCCAGCTGGAGGGACCCCAGAACACCAGCAACTGTGGCAATTCCAGAATTATCAACATAGACATGCCTAGGACAAAGTGAGAGGTTAGTGCCCTATGGACTTTGGGACCAGTATTTGGGGAACACATTGGCCTCCTCTGCTGGGGGCTAGAAGGTGCTGAGGAGACACACCATTTTGCAGTTTTCAGTGGCAGCTCTAGCTCCTGGCCTGCGAACTGTAGGGAGATGCAGCGATCAGTCTTGGGGGGTAATCACTCTTGCTTTAACCTCCCTGGATCTGGACTGTGATCTTGGGGGGAGGTCATGGGCTGGTTTCCAGCTTTCCAGAAACGGAAGTTGCCCCCCCACACATTCAGGATGAAGCTCCCCTGTCTGGTGGCATAGTTCTACTGTGTCAATAAGCCCAAAAGTCAAGTAATTAAGTGGCATCATGCCACGGCAAAGGAAACAAAATAAACAGAAAAATGAAACATTAGACTCCTATTTTGGGGGCAAAGAGGATCAAAGCATGGAACAGGAGGAGGACTGTGAGGTCAGGAATCCTGTTCCAAAAGTCCCAAAATAAAATATGAGCGGGTTGCAGGTCATAGAGGACCTTAAAAATGACTTTAAAAATCAAATAAGAGAAGTGGAGGAAAAATTGGGAAGAGAAATGAGAAGAATGCAGGAAAAGTATGAAATGAGGGTCAACAGTCTCACTGAGGAAAACAACACCTTAAAAAATAGACTAACTCAAATGGCAAAGGAGGCCCCAAAGGGCAATGAGGAGAAGAATGCCTTAAAAAGCCGAATTTACCAGATGGAAAAAGAATCTCAACATCTCACTGAGGAGATTCATTCCTTCAGAGTTAGACTGGAACAATTGGAAGCTAGTGACTTTGTGAGAAATCAAGATGCTGTTAAGCAGATCCAAACAAATGAAAGAATAGAAGGCAATGTGAAATATCTCATGGGAAAAACCAGTGACCTGGAAAATAGATCCAGGAGAGATAATTTAAAAATTATTGAACTACCTGAAAGCCATGATAAAAGAACGAACCTAGAAATCACCCTTCAAGAAATTCTCAAGGAAAATAGCCCTGACGTTTTAGACCCAGAGGGCAAAATAGAGGTTGAAAGAATACACCGATCACCTCCTGAAAAAGATACAAAAAAAAACCTCCCAGGAATATTATAGCCAGGTTCCAGAATCCCCAGATCAAGGAGAAAATACTACAAGCAGCCAGGAAGAAGCAATTTAAATATTGTGGAAACACAATCAGAATAGCCCAGGACCTGGCAGCTTCTACACTGAGGGAGCAAAGGGCATGGAATTTGATATTCCAGAGGGCAAAAGAGCTGGGAATGAACACAAGGGTTACCTACCCAGCAAAACTGAGTATTTTGTTTCAGGGGGAAATATGGTCATTCAGTGGAATAGAGGACTTTCAAGCATTCTTGAGGAAAAAAATCAGAGTTGAATAGAAAATTTGACATCCAGACCAAGAAGCAAGAGATACCTGAGAAAGTAGTCAGGGAAAAGAAATTAAAAGGAACCTATCGAAGTTGAACTATTTACATTCCTACATGGAAAACCAATAACAATGACTGATGAAACTTTTCTCAGTATGAAAATAATGGAAGAAGGGTATATGGTCACATGAATACATATGTGAATGTGTGTATATATGTTTACAGTTATACATGGATAGAGGGTATAGGTTGAATTTGTTGGGAAGGTATGATACCTAAGGGGTGAAATTATGAGGTGAGAGAGGAAAGTGGCAAGAGGAGATGGGGAGAGACAGGGTAGGGTAAACTATCTCATGTAGAAGAAGCAAGGGGAAGTGGCTGCAGGGAAGGGGAAGAATAGGAAGGCAAAAAGGCAAAACCACATTCTCATTGAATTTGGTTCAGGGAGAGAATGACATACATACTAAATGGGATATCTCAACCTGCAGCAGAATAGGGGAAGGGGGATGAGAGGAGGGATGATGGATGGGAGAGCATCCTTGGGGGGAGGGGAGGTTGGAAGTACCCACTATAGAAGAGAGACAGGATCAAGTAGGGAATGGACCAGGTGGGGGGTGGGATGGGTGGGAGGGAATTATAAGCAGCCTTGTACAATATATCTACTATGGTAATATTTTGCATAGTTATACATGTATAACACATACTGAATTACTTATTTTCCCAGAGAAATGGGTGACAAGGGAGGAAGGGAATGGATCTGAAATTCGAGGTCTTAAAATTAAATCTTTCAAATATATATAAACATCATCATGATTACTCTTTTGCATGTAATTGGGAGATAACATGTGCAGGCATTGGGACACAGAGATTCACCTTGCTCTAATGGAAAAGTCAAAGGGGGTAAGGGAGAAGATATGGGAGAGAGCAGGATGGAGGAAGCGATATCTTGTGGGACTGCTATTCTGGGAGGGTATGTAGGGGAAAATGGGGAAAAAATAATTGTAACTCAAAATCTGGCAGAAATGAATGATGTAAAAGAAGAGTTAATAAAGCATTTGTTTAAATAAAAATAAAATAAAATAATAAACTCCTAGGAATATTATAGCCAGGTTCCGGAGTTCCCATATCAAGGAGAGAATATTACAAGCAGCCAGGAAAAACAATTTGAATATATGGAAACACAATCAGGATGACACAGGATCTGGCAGCTTCTACACTGAGGGATCGAAGGGCATGGAATATGATATTCTGGAGGGCAAAGGACCTGGGATTAAAACCAAGAATCACCTACCCAGCAAAACTGAGTATCATGTTTCAGGGGAAAATATGGTCATTCAGTGGAATATAGGACTTTCAAGCATTCTTGAGGAAAAAACCAGAGTTCAATAGAAAAATTTGACATTCTGACACAAGAAGCAAGAATTGCCTGAGAAGTTAATCAGGGAAAAGAAATCAAAAGAAACTTATCAATGTTGACCTATTTACATTCCTACATGGAAAAACAATAACTGTTACTGATGAAACTTTTTTCAGAATGAAAATAGCTGAATATATATATATATATATATATATATATATATATATATGTATATATATAGAGGTATATAGGCATATGAATACACATGTGAATGTATATACATGTTTACATGTATACATAGATAGAGGGCACAGGACCAATTTAATAGGAAGGAATGAAACTTAAAATGTGAAATTAAGAGGTGAGAGAGGAATATAATGAGAGGAGATGGGGAGAGACAAAATGGGGTAAACCATATCATATAGTAGAGGCAAGGAAAATGGGTACAATATATTGGAAGAATAGGAAGGCATAAGGGAATGGGTCAACCTTATACTCATTGAGTTTTGCTCAGGGAGGGAATGACATACACACTAATTAGGGTATCTCACCTTATAGGAAATTGGGGCAGGAGGGAATGAGAGGGGGATGATGGAAGGGAGGGCAGGCTGGGGGGCAGGGAAGTTGGAAGCACCCACTTTTGAAAAGGGACAGTATCAAAGTAGAGAATAGAACAAGTGGTGGGAGATGGGATAGGAGGGAGGGAAATATAATCAGTCTTTTACAATATATCTACTTTGGTAATGTTTTGTATTAGCTACATATGTACAAACTATATTGAATTTCTTATCTTCCCAGTAAGGGTGGGTGACAAGGGAGGAAGGGAATTAATCTGGAATTCAAAGTTTTAAAACCAAATGTTTAAATATATATATATATATATATATATATATATATAGAGAGAGAGAGAGAGAGAGTGTACATACTATACATATATATGTATGTGTATTATTATTAATACTATTTATGTATCTATACATACATATATGTATGTATACTATTATTAATACTATTTTACATGTAATTGGGAAATAAGAGGAGGGGATATCCTGGAGGACCATTATTTTGGTGAGGTGGGTAGGGGAAAAATGGGGAGAAAATTTGCAACAAAATCTGGCAGAAATGAACAAAGTAAACCAGAAGCTAATAAAGCATTAAAAAAAAAGAATCACACTACTTCATCTAAGTGGTAAGGGACATTTGTCTGCTATCTCTCCACCAAAGGATTTTTCCTGACTCTAGAGCCACCCATGTATACATAATGGATTGAATTCTGAGGGAGCTTGGCCTCTAAAAAGAAGGGTTAGGCTCTTTCACCTCGTTGCTTCTGGCTTTTAAAAATCCATACCTCAGAACCCTAAGAAAACTTATGAAAGCTTAGGCTCATATCTAGTTTCTCCAAAAAAAAAAAGGAAACAGAAAAGTTCTCAAAATGAAATTTGACTCTATTTCCTCTACACAAAAGAAATGCTTAACACAGAAGGATCCTCACATATGTGGTGATAGAAAAAACATCAGCAATTAGGAACCGTGGTAACATAATTATTGTTATACTCTCCTAGAAACTTGAGATTCACATTTAAAGACATAAAATATTTTGTGGGGCTGATGAGTAGATATTTTCCATTTCCCCTCAGATCTTTCCTCATGGACTATGTCTTTTGGTAAGCTTGATCAGGGGTTCTGCTTATCTTTCTGTAAGTGGTTATCTTTTCCAAGGAGTATTAAAATCACCACACTACTTAGAATCAGAAGCCAAATACTATGTGCCCTCCTTGTTGCTTTTAGAACTAAACGATAAGGTGAAAAACACTCTGCTTCCTTGCTGTTTCTCACACATGACGTTCTATCTCCAACTCTGAGTATTTTTATTATCTCTCATGTCTGGAACTGTCTTATTTCTCATCTTTTCTCCTGAACTTTCTTCAAGGCTCAGCTAAAGTCCTGCCTTCTTCAGGAAGCCTTTACTGGTTTTGCTTAATTTAATGTCTTCCCTCTGAGATTGTCTCCAGTTTATCCCACCTACATCCTGTTAGCACATAGTTGTATGCATGTTGTCTCCCTTATTAAATATTAAACTGTGAAATCCATGAGAGAAGGGACTGATTTTCACCTTTCTTTGTACCCCTAGTGTTCATCACTGTCTGGCACACAGGAGGTGTTTAATAAATGCTTATTGACTTGACTAGTTTCCTGGCTCCTCTCTTAGAAATCCTTGGGGCAGAAAAAAATGCTATAGAAGAAACATTTAATGTCAGGCGCATGACCATACTTTTAGCCTGCTTCATCTATTGTGTTGGTTCACTCCTGGTTCACCTAGGCAGGATATACTTTAACATTTATGGGCTCACAGTACCAGGGTTCCAGGCGTGGGAGAAGGAGGAAAGACTACAACCTTTCCATGAGGCTATAAAAGTCTATTATCTTTGATAGATAGGATGGAGAGAAACTGTAATGTTAATGAAACCGGAAGATGTTTCTATTGGCCTACAATTGAGTCTATGATCACATGGAGCCTGAGTTACATGGAGCTCAGTGTGGGAGGAGCTTGCCCAAGGAGGAGAGAGAGAGAGAGAGAGAGAGAGAGAGAGAGAGAGAGAGAGAGAGAGAGAGGGAGAGAGAGAGAGAGAGAGAGAACAGAGAATGAATGCCAGGTAGAACAGAGAGAGAAGTAAGCTATGAGTGGGAGGAGTTTGCCATATAGAGCAAAGAGTGAGACTGAAACCGAACGGGAAAGGCAGAGTTGAGAGGAAGGAGGAACTTGCCTAGAGTAACTTGTTTGTGAGGAGGCCTGATGGAAAGGAGGCTTAAGATGTCAATGCTTTCTGGATTAGTGATAAGCACCTTGTTAAATGTTACTTCCTAGTATCCTAATAGTGATGTTCCAAACAAATATTTTGGTTTTGCCTTGAGGGAAAGAGTTTATTAGATTTTATAAATCTACCCTAGAAATATGTGTGCATATTCATACCATCACATTGGGTATCACATTGGAATTAGAGAGACAGACTATGAGAGAGAGAGAGACAGACAGACAGACAGACAGAGACAGAGACAGAGACAGAGTGAGAGACACAGAGAGAGAGAGACAGAGAGAGACAGAGTGAGAGACACAGAGAGACAGAGAGAGAAGAGAGAGGAAAGGAAGGAGGCAGAAAGGAGAGAGGGAAGGAGAGGGAGGTGGAAAGGGAGATCAAAGGTAGGGTCACTTTTTTTTTGAAGAGTCAATGGCTCCTCTTACTCAGTGGCCATTAAAGAAATTACTTTACCATCTCAAAGCACCAAGCCTTTCACTGCTTCATCAAATGCAAGTCATACTGCAATAGCAATATTAGGTGGATTTAAAATTGACAGAATGACTTTACTTAAAGAGTATTCATACAGACAGTAAACAAAATATGTTGTATTTGAATTCAGGTCTTGTAGCTATTTCTTTTACTCTATACTTTCTCTCTATGATTATATACATCAGTTTGCCTAAAAAGAAATGTTTGAGGCAACTCTTTGGTTTCTCAATGATTTATGAGTGATTGGAAATTAAAGTGCTGACTGTAGCCTCTAAATTATGTTCATTTCTATGTAGACGTAATATGTTTGATCTAGATATAGGGAAATGATCTTAATTATCCAAGCCAGGAGAGAGAACGACAGGTTTTGGATTTTATTGAGGAAGATGTCTTCCAAGTTAAGCTTTATCTTAAGTGTTTGTATTTTAAAAACTGACACCCACTGTTTCCTTTATATGATTTCTATTCTCTTCTATTCTTCAATGTTTTATTTGATTGTACTTAAACATGGAAGGTAGGGAGGCATTGCCATATAGTGAAAAGGGTGCTGTTTTTGCTTTCAGTCTTTTGTGTCATTAAATAGTTCTGTGATTTTTGAACAAGTCACTTCCTCTCTCTGGAACTCTGTTTCCTCATCTGTAAAATGAGGAATTTTGATGAGGTGATCACCAAGATCTTGTCCAGATCAAATATTTTGTCTATTTCCCAAGGCAATACTTTGAGGCTCCTTAAAAATAGATGGGATATAAATCTTAAGTAAAAATAAATAAACACCAGAACAAAGTGGATCCTACCATGTGCACTTCTTCAACAAGAAATAATTGCAAAAACACTTATTTGGGCCTACTGTGTGCTAGTCACTATGCTATGTTCTGCTCCTTATTATAAAACAAACAACACAGCCCTTGCTTTTAATGAATGTACAATCTAATGTGAGATTTTAGTCTGTCAATAAATAAATATTTATTAAGGACCTACTATGTTACACTGTTAAGTTTTGGGGATTCAAAGAAATGCAAAAGACATCCACTGCTCTCAAGGAACTCCCATACTGATGGAGGAGACAACATGAAAACAACTATGTACAAACAAGTTATGTACAGAATAAATTGGAAATAATGAATAGAGAGAAGGCACTAACATTAAGAAAGATCAGAAAGACTTCTTTAATAAAGTGAGATTTTAGGTGGAACTTGAGGAAAGCCAGAGAAGCTAAGAGGTAAAGATGAGGAGGGAGACAACCAGTGACATTACCTAGAATAGGGAGATAGAGTATCTTTTTTAAGGAATAGGAAGGAGACCAGAGCCAACGAACCAAAGATTATGTGTTTGAGGACAGGGGATGTGTATAAGAAGAAAGAAGACTGGAAAGGCAGGGGGAGAAGCAGGTTATAAGAATGTGACAAAGGCAAAAGGTGAGATGCAGGCAGAATACTATGAGAGAATTGATGAGGACAGTGATGCAGCAGAAAGAGTGCAGGATTTGATTTTATAGGGCCTGGGTTCAAATGCTGGCCTCACCACTTCCTATCCTAACCAAGTCATTTAACACATCTGGGCCAATTTCCTCAGAGGCAAAATGAGATATTCAACTTAATGGTTTCGAAGGTCTTCGCCACTTCTAAATCTATGATTCTATGAGGGAGAAATCACTTTTCAGTCTAGTGAATGTTTGTCACTAAAAAAATAAAATAAAAAATAAGCATTCTGTTAAGGGGGGCAAAGACAAAAGAATGACAACTCACAGTGAAAGGGAAAATAAAAATGAAGCTTCTTATTCATTCCCTGCCAGAGAGCTGAGGTTGGCTGACATACTGTGATCAATGGAAATCAAGGAAGTGAGCAGATGCAAAAGAATAAGAATGGAAAGGTCCCTACACTGTCATTCTTCTACCATACCTGGGATTCTAATCAGATTGAAAATGATTAAGGAGTCCAAGGACTTGAGATGATGTGAGTTGTTGTTTTTTTTTTTTCAAAACCTCCTTCACTGTCTCTCAAAAAATTGAAATTGGAACCAAGAGATGTTTTCCTGATTGGGAACCAATGCCCCCTTCTACATTAACACCAGACACTTTGGCTTCCTGAAAGGTATCAGTCTCTGTCCCTGTCCACCACAAACCCTGAAACTTCCTGACTACCATCTTGCAACAGGTTAGAGAGAGAATGTCCCGTAGGCTGTGATATGATTGTCTTCTATGTTCCCATCATCACCCCAATAGCAGTCAGCAAAGACCTTACATTTTTGAGCTCCTACTGAGACAGAAGTCCAGCTGTGATCTATTTTATTTATGGACCCTTAGCTTTCCATGGCTGAGACATCATTTGTGAATCACTTAGTACAATTCTACCATGCTTATATCATTGTTATAACCACAAGTGTCACCCATTCAACAGCAAAAACAATGTGGAAAAAAAAGATTGCAGCTCATTATCATTCATTACACTCGTCTGGAGAGATTAGAAGCCTAATGGCAACTGAGAGAAATTATACTTCATGCTGTGGTAAGAAGCAGGAGGTTCTAATCATGGCAAGGCCACTGCCTTACTATCTGACATAGACCTTGTCACTTGACCACTTTTGACAGAAATGCCTGGACCCAAATGGTGTCATACAGACATCTAGATGATATATTAAAACAGATGTGAATTATGAAAAAATTATGAAAGAATTTTAGAACAAAGATTTATTAATGGCATGATATGCTTTCTAACACTGACTGAAAAAGATGACAAGAGACAATAAGTCTTGACATTTCTGGCTGCACTTTTTTTGACTGCCATTTCTCACCGTCTTCAGTCAGTCTTTTACCTCCCTACATTCATTTTCTTTTTTTATTATTTTTATTATTATTGTTATTTATAAAAGAAGACAGGCTGCCATGACTCCTTTGAATGTATGAAGTCTTTGAAGCTTGACTACCTATGTTCTCCTACAAATGGACCTTGGCTGTTCTAGCAGGGGAGCACAGCTTCTCCTATACCCTTGACCAAAGGATAGTCATATGCCTCTGTCTGGGAGGTCGCCCTCTTCAACCAAGCCACAGCTTCGGGAAGGTTGGATATAAAGCAGTGAGGGAGGAAGATGACATCCACCTAACCAGTCAGATCAACTGAGTCAACCCTGGTGATCAACTGGGTGACAAATGTCAGATCACCCACACATTCTACATTCACTTTCAAAATAAATAATCTGGACATCATTGAAAAAAACATGAATATGATTCAATAGATTAATGAAAACATTAAACACATACACCCCAGGGGGAAAAAAAAAAACTCTGATCCAATTAATAAAAGAATCCTATTGAGACTAAAAATGAGAAAACGAAGTCATACTCTTATGCTGCTTTTCATGAACTCAATTCAGCAAGCATTCATTAAATGTCTACAATGTACTAGCCTCTGTGTTAGCCATTGGCAATACAAACATAAAGGCAAAATACCTAATCCCAAGGAGTTTATATTCTACCAAGGGGGTATAGTATGTACATAGAAAATTTAGCACAAAATGTATGTAATGTAGGGTAAGGTTGAGTGAGGTAGAAGCCCAGGGTCGATCATTGATAGGTATAAAACAACAGTGAGTGATTATATCTTAACAAGGTTTGCAAACCTTAATTATAGAATCATAGATGTTTAGAGGTTCTCCTGACCAACTTAATCTGGTTTAAAACACACACACAAACACACACACACACACACACACACACACACACACTTTATTATCCTTCTTTTAAAAATGGAGATAATAGCATCTATATAGAAAAAAGACACCTGAGAAAGTATTCACACAGCTAGAACAAAAATTAAGATATTTTACTTCCTAGCCTAGTTAATCATCATTGATCCATAGCATATTCCACAACCAATATATTTATATTCTAAGTTGATTAATTAACCTCATGGTTATTTTCTGAGAAACGTGCACACAGATCAAAAGGATCCTACAACCAATGTCCATGAAGTAATTCCTAAGTAAAACTCATATAGATTTAATAATGTGAAATTTCACCATTCCTGATGTTTGTCTCTCTCCTTTTTGGCACCTATTTTCAGTCTAATAATTAGTCAGAAAGTATTAATGGAGTTTAGTTGTCTTCAAATAGGATAAAAATCTATTGCAACTGGTAGGGATCCAGATTCATCAAAGGAAAGACTTTATTTTTTTTTTTAAATTTTAATGATTTGACAGCATTTTCGTGGATTAAAATTCCAGATAAATAAAATAATAATATACTTGCTGAACTTTTTTAATTGTAGAAAAGTGCTTCATAAATATTTAAATATGTTTAGTTATCTGTTTGTGTCCTGGTTTTCTCCATATGGATGCTCTGAATTGTAATTATTTAGTCATTTAACTGCCTTTTTAACTTTCTTTTCCGTAGCCTTTTGATGAAGGTTCTTCTAGGCAAAGATCACAGAGTTTACATCTGTAAAATAATGTAACATGTATCTGCTGGTGAATAAATCCCTTCCCAAGATAGATTGGCTCAGACCAGGTCCATGTGTGGTAATACAATCAGACACAAATTTGGTACATCTTCACACTCAATACTGATTTCTAAAACTAATTTCAATACAGAGTAATAAACAGTAATATCACATGGTAATTTTAGGGGAATGAATTTTTCTAAAAGATTTTTATAGGCATCATCACCTTTGTTTTACAAATGAAGACATAGGCATAGGAATATTAAGGGGCTTGTTCAAAGACATACATCTGGCTGGTATCAGATAACCTAGGTTTCCTGTCACCAGAGTCTGTGCTCTTTTAAGTAGGCCACTGCCTGAAATAGTTGGCATAAATAGCTGATTATAGTCTTTTTTACTTTTTTCTTTCTTCCTTTTTTTCTTGATAAATAACAAGACTCAGGAGCCTTTCATTCATGAAAGGACTGGGTTCAAGTTGTGGCTAAGATTTAGGAGTATGAGCAAATCACTTAACCTCACCAGGTCTGAATTTACTCTAATTTGTAAAATAAGAGGATTAGGCTTGGTGATATCTAAAGTCCTCTCCATCTCTAACATCCAATGTGTTCTTGTTTAAAAAGTTTTACTCTTCTAATGAATTTAGTTTCATTTATCTCAATCTCTCCACCTTACCTATCTACTGGAAGACTTGTTTCATGCTATATTAAGGTGCTTTGGTCTTGGTTTAGTATGGTTTGGTTTGGTTTTTAAAGAAGGGTATATATTCACTGCTAGTGTGGGTAGATCAGTGTGCCTGAAGTCAGGAAGACTCATCTTCATGAGTTCAAATCTGGCCTTACATATTTACTAGCTGTGTGACCATGGGCAAGTCACTTAACCCTGTTTGCCTCAGTTTCTTCATCTGCAAAATGAGTTGGGGAAGGAAATGGCAAACCACTTTAGTATCTTTGCCAAGAAAACCTCAAATGTGGCCATGAAGAGTTGTGATGGCAAGCAAAGAAGTACTTAGCAGCTTGTTTCAGCTATTTAAGTATTTAGCATCTTGTTTGAGCCCATTGTGATTTGGAGGTGAGAGGAACTTGCTGATGCAACAGGAAGCTTGGGAAAGGAAGGAAATATAAGGAAGAGCACAAGCTGGGACTGAGCAGAGCTGAGAAGGAGAAAACTTGTGGTGTCTGGCACTGTTTGTCTGTTCTGTCTGTGTTGATTTTTCAGACATTGTTTGTGGGTCTGTGTTGATTTCACAGGCAGATAGTGAACTGATGATGGTGCTGGCAATGTGCATAAATGTTGTTTTGGCTCTGTTAAGCGTTGTCTTCCCAGAAACAGAAATGGAGAAGGACTTGAGGTGGACTGGACACTGTGAACTTCAATATGGAATGGGAACTGGATGAGGAACTGAATGAGGAACTGGACAAAGAGCTGGGTGAGGAGCAGAGAACTGCCTGCCTGTGAATCCAGGTGATGGTTGGGTGAATTCAAGCAAAAGCTGGGACTATGGAAGAGGAACCATGGAATCTGGGAGCCAGCCTCAAGCCAAGATGAAAAGACCTCTCCTTGGGTACTTAGTGCTGACTGACAAGATCATGATTTACTGCGACCTAGGGGTGGGAGACCTTTGTATTTTGTAACTTGTACACTGGTAATGAAAATGGGAGTTTGAATATCTTCCCTGACCCTTAATAAACCTAGGGGGGGAGTTTGAAGACTTCCCCTGCTTTGAAAGTAAAGTCTGCCCCCTAATAGCCTGAATGTAATCACATGGAGTCTGTGATGGAGGAAATTTGCTAAAGGGTGGAGCAGGGCCCACAGGAAGCTTTCCTGCTGTGAAAATAAACTCTGCCTCCTAATAGTCTGAATGTAGTTACATGGAGCCTGTGGTGGGAGGAGTTTGTGGAAGGGAAGCAGAGCCCACAGGAAGCTGGTCAGAGCTAGCCAGATGGTGGGGGAGAGAAAGGACACTCAGGCAAGGAGATAGAGAGGTTTGTGAGTAAATGTTGATCTTGTATTGGTTTGTGGGAAGTCTGAAGGTTGCTGTAGATCTCTGTGTTATTATAGCTTCTTAATATCTTTGGTACTATGAGGGAATCAGCTTTCTGGTGTCTGAATAAATGTTTCAGTTCTATCTCTATCTGGAGAGTTTGACATATTTTGTGATCGAACATCATGCAATACACACAGTCACAGTCTTTTATCATGATTGTGGTAGCTGTATATATTGCATTGGTGCTACAACCCCTTAAGTATGGTTGAGTTAAGGATATTTGGAAGTTTGTCTCTAATCAAGAAGAAAGACTTTCTGACTGAGAGATTAAGACAATGTGACCTAAGGATGGGAGACCTTTGTACTTTGTATCCTGAATGACATTTTTTGTTTAAAACTATGTGGCCACTTTAGTGATAAGTTGTTATATCATTGTGAATGCTGTACTTTGTTTTCTGTGAATGTTTTGTCTTAGTTTATTGCTGAATAAATAGAGAGTTCATGATACTATGTGATCAGAACATTAGAGCTATTCACAGCAGCAGTCCTCTGGAGAGATGTTTGTGTTTGGCTTTACAAGAGTCAGACATGACTGAAACAGCTGAATGACAACAACAACAATATTTTCACCAAGAGATAAATAATCACAAGACATAAACAGGAATTTTTCAAAGAAAGAAATCTAAGCTATCATCAAACATACTTTAAACGTTACAATTTATCAATGAGGAAAATGCAAATTGAAACAACTCTGAGATTCTACCTCTGTAATAGTAATGGAATTTGAAGATCCCCTTGTATTGGCAAACTAACAGGTACTTAGCACTTCCTTTCAAGTTCATAATTATATCAAGTATTAAGACCCAGAACTTGTGAGTCCCATAGTGAGATAGACTTGTTGACATAACATGAAGGGGCAGAACAGGGAGGAGCTAATACCATATATAAGGAAAAACCTAAGCTGGGAGAGGCCAGAACATCTGGGAGCGAGCATCTGGAGGCTGGGCTGCTACTGCTGGAGAGAGAGAAGAGAACTAACTGAGAGAAATGAGAAGAGAAATGAGAACTCAGTACATAACTGAGAATTGAGAAGAACTGAGAAATGAGAAGAGAGGAGAACTGGGAGGAGGCATCGTTATGGTATCGGCATTTTGTCTCTTTTGATGTTACTTTGTGAGTTTCATCTGCTAATAAAGAATGGTGCTGTTGTTACAGAAGTCCTGGAACCTTGCAGCTGGTTCAGAAGCCCCGAAAGAGGATTTTCTCGTTGTATGTTTACAGAAATCCTGGAGGAGGGTCTCGCTGATGATTTCAGATATCCAGGGACTATACTGATGATTTGTGTTGATTCCTTAGACCTTGTTATTGGGTCTATGTTTTTTCAGGCAGAAAGTGAATTGATGAGGATGCCAGATGAATAAATAGAGAATTCTCTATGCTGTGTAATTAGAACCTTGAAAGCTGTTCATAGCAGCAGTCCTCTGGAAAGCTGCTTGTGCTCGGCTTTACAACCTCACATCCATCAGATTAGCAAAAATGACAAAAGAGGAAAATGACACATATTGGAGTTTCTGTAGCAGCAGAAAGCACACTAATGCACTCTTCCAATGATTCTGGAAAACCATTTGGAATTATGCCTCACAAGTCAATAAACTGTACCTGTCCTTTAACCCATTGACACTAATAATAGACATTTATTTTCAAAGTGATCAAAGGAAGAGGAAAAGGACCCAAATATACAAAAATATTTTAGGTATTCTTTTCACGTAGCCCCAAACTGGAAACAAAGACTACCATCCATCAGGAAATGGCTAAATAAATTATGGTAAAATAATGTAATGGAGTATTATAGTACCAAAAGAAATGATGAAATAGTTTCAGAGGAAACTGGAAAAGCCTCTACAATCTCATGCAGAATAAAGTGAGCAGAACTAGGAAAATGAGCATCATAAAGAAAGAAGACGTAAAGATGTAAGGGCCTATTGAGCTCTGATTGTAAACTCCTTGATGAAATAGACTGTTTGTTTTTTATCTTAGTGCCTTGACTTTTAAACAGTGCCAAATATTGAGAAATGTTTATTAAATGAAAAAATGGAAACCACACCTGAAAGTGGCCTATGGCAAATAAGGCTCATAGAATCTATCCCTTGTGACCTGTCTGGCCTTTGCTGAAGAGACATGGTCATATGTATTGATTTTCTTACCAAAATGTAGAAAATAATTTAAAACCACTATATAACAGAACAAAATCCTTGCAGCAAAAATGCATAATCATGCAAAACAAATTTCCACATTGGTATTATCCAAAAAATATTTGACTCGTTCTGGATGATGATCCCATCATCTTTCTGTCAGAAGGTGGGTAGGATAGATTATTGCCAAACCACAGGAATCTTAGTTTGTAGATGCACTAATTAGAGATCTTAAGCCATTCAAAGCAATTTATTTTAAAAATATCATTGTTATTATATAGATTTTTGTCTCAGTTTCTGCTAGCTTCACTCCGCATCAATTCATAAAAGCCTTCTCATGTTTCTCTAAAACTTGATCTTTCATTATTTCTTTTGACTCCAGGCAAGTCATTTAACTTCTATTTCCCTCCGTATCCTCATGCAAAACAGAGGACTACCCCCTAGAGTTGTTAGGAAGATCAAATGACCCATCATTTGGGGAATGACTGAATAAGTTGTGGTTCATGATTGTGATAGAATACTATAATACTATAAGAAATGATTAACAAGATGGTTTCAGAGAAACCTGGGAAGACTTATATGAGCTGATGCAAACTGAAGTGAGCAGAATCAGATTGCTATTACACAGTAATAGAAATATGATATAATGATCACCAGTAAATGATAGCTATTCTAAGCAATACAATGATCCAAGACAACACTGAAGAACTTATGATAAAAAATGTTATCTGTCTCCTAGAAACAACTGATAAAGGTTAAATGCAAATTGAAACATACCTTTTAATTTTTTCTTCATCTTTCTTGGGCTATTTTTTTCTTTTCTTTTCTTTTTCTTTTTCTTTTTTTGGAGGGGGGAAGGTAGGACAATTGGGATTAAGTGACTTACCCAACGTCACATGGCTAGTTTTTTGTTAAGTTGTGCAAGGCCAGATTTGAGCTCAGGTCCTCCTGACTCCAGGGCCAGGGCTCTATTCACCATACCACCAAGCTGCTCCTCTTGGGGCTATTTTTGGTATGTGTTTTCTTTTGTAGAATGGTTTATATAGAAGTATATTTTGCATAACTTCACATGTAAAATCTATATCAAATCACTTGCTTTCTCAAGAAGAGGGAAGGAGAGGAAGAGAGGTAGAAAATTTATAACTCAAAACTTTAAATAACAAATGTTTAAAATTCATTTTTAATTTAGAAAAAATAAAATGAGAGTTTTTTTTAAAGAGCAAATGAGATAATAATTATAAAGTGCTTAGCACAGTGCCTGGAATGTAGTAAGTGCTACATAACTGTTAGCTGTTATTTCTCATTATCTTCAGCAGCATCATTATCACAAAGATTAATAAGTTATGCCTTTTGGCTTCAACACAATTACATCATTATGTAGAATTATTAACCTTCTCTCTTATAAACTTCTTTAGAACAGATATTGTGTCCTATCTAAACTTATTAAGCCCCCCAGCACCTAAACATTGCTCTACATGCATAAGAAGGCTAATAAGCAGTTGTTTATTGATCATAGAACTATAGACTTCCAGAATTAGAAAGGAAACTCAGAGTTCATCTAGTTCAACCTTTTACCTAAAGCATGCATGAGTCATTTCTACAACAATCCAGGCAAGTGGTCATTTAACCTCCTTTTAAAGACCATGCTTCCTCCAGAAACAACCCATTCCATGGCTAGACAGCTCTGATTATTAGCACACTTTTCCATATATGGAGCTAATATTTGCCTTCCTACAACTTCCACCCATTCATCCCCATTCTGCTCTCTAGGGCTAAGCAGAATTGGTCCAGGCCCTCTTTTAATATTAACCACTTTCAGCATTGACACTTTATAGTCTTATAATGTAAAGGGAAGCCAGAGATAGTCTATGTCTATGCATTTCCCAATATTATCAAAGTGAATTTTTTCATCATTCTTTTTTATGTGATCTACCTACATGCCCCTCTTAGAGATGAAGGCTGAGAGGGAGACCTGTTCCAGGGTCATGGATTTAGAACTAGAAGTGACCTATGGGGCAACCAAACAGAACCTTTTATTTTAGAAATAAGGAAACTAAAGATCATACCTGAGAAGTGACTTACCTGAAGACTGCAGGTAATAAGTAGCAGAAACTATACTGAAACCCAGGCTATTGAACATAAAATCCAAAATTCTTTCCATTATTCTATACTGTCTAGTCACCAAGACATTTTTAATGAATAATAGGGAATTTTAAATAACTAACTGGTTAAGATGGCAGATTAGAGGCAATTCAGCTGAATTCTCTCAATATTCCCATCCAAACAACCTTAAAATATCATGTCAGATTAAATTTTGCTGTGACAGAGTCAAGAAAAGGTTGGGCTGAGACATTTTTCCAGTCTAAGAAAACTTAGGAGGTTGATAGGAAAAGCTTGTGAAACTGAGGTAGAAGTCTCTTAGAAGCCCATACTTGCAGGAGTAGCAACAACAGCTGCAGCAGAAGCAGTAGTTTCAGAATCTCTTAGCCCATAGATGGTAAGGGGACAAGTGGTCAGAAATAGATTACAGTGGACCGACCATTTACTAGCACCAAGTACAACTGACACTGATTGGCAACTCTATTACCCATGTACAGTTCTGGGTTGAAGTTCTAGGGTGGAGAGAAGTGCTGGGGGTCAATCACAAAGAAACAGGAGCCCTAGTCACAATTCCAAAGCAAAGAAAGCACTAGTACTTGTGGCTTCAGGGGAACAGGGACCCTTTTTGAATAAAAACCAAGCAGGAGATCAGTGACCACACCTCTCCCAGGATCGCACCACCTTGAAAGCATCAAAAACTTTAAACCCCCAGAAGTAGATCTGAAAATAGCAAAATGAACAAGACTAAAGTTAGGGTCAGTAACTCCCAATCCCCAGGTGAGCAGCCCAAATTCAGCATAAAGTTCAAAGTCAAGAAATAAGCTGGAAAATGAGCAAGTAACAAAATGACGATGATGGTGATGATGATGATGGTGATGATGATAATAATTTGACCATAAGTAACTACTGCAGTGGTGGGAAGACCTAGACATAAACTCAGAATATGACAAAAATGTGAAAACAGCTACAAATAATCTCAAAGAAAATGTTAATTTGACCAAAATCCAGTAAGAATCCCCAGAAGAGTTAAAGAGAGAAATAAAAATGTAGAGGAAAAATTAAGAAATGAAAGTGATGTAAGATAATAATGAAAAGAGAAGTAACGGCTTGATAAAACAGGCACAGAAAATCCTGAAGAAAATAACACCGTAAAAAAACAAAAAACAAAAAACACAGAATTGTTCTAATAGTGAAAGAGAAAAAGGAAAAAAAAAAACCCTTAAAAAGGAATGGAAACGGAGGTACAAAAATTTGTTGAAGAAAACAATGCCTTAAAAACAGTATTAGTCAAATGGGGGAGGGGTGCAAAAGTTCACTGAAGAAAATAATTCCTTAAAAATTAGAATTAGGCAACTGAAACCTAATGACTAGAAGAGATAACATAAACAAGAAAATTCAAAAGAATAAAAAAAATAAAGAAACCCTGAAATATCTCATTGGAAAAACCATTGTCCTGGAAAATAGATTAAGAAGAGACAATTTAATAAATATTAGTCTGTCTGAAGGCCATGAAAAAAGCAGAAAACACATTTCAAGAAGCGATAAAGAAAGGGATGGCTAGGTGGTACAGTGAATAGAGCACTGGCCCTGGAGTCAGGAAGATCCAATTTCAAATTTTGCCTCAGACACTTAACACCAGCTGTGTGACCTTGGGCATGTCACTTAATCCCAATTGCCCTGCCTCCCCCCTTCCCAAAAAGGAAAAGAAAAGAAAAGAAAAGAAACTGATGCACCCTGAACGCAAGTTAACATATTTTTAATTTTTTTTAATGTGCATAATATGGGAGTATATTTTGCATGATTTCACATGTATAATTGATATCATATCTCTTGCCTTCTCAGATGATGGGGAAGGAGTGGGAGTAAGGGAGAGAATTTGGAACTCAAAATTTAAAAAGAAATGAATGCTAAAATAAACAATAAATTTTAAAAAATAACTAATTGCTTTAGTTTAAACATGGACAAAGTCCTTTAAACTGCAGAATGAGAAAAGAACTAAAAAGTCTGCATTACAGTGCTTGGCACATTAGTAGGCCCTTAAAAAACACATATTAACTATTGGCTATACATAATCATTTTATCATATTTGACACAATTGGGCTTTTCCCATTTATGAAATTTGTAAGACATATCCTTTCAATCCTTTATATGTGCTTTCCAAGTAGCCAATACCAGTACAAACCTTATTGAATGTACAAGTCTGACAGTTATTTATGTCTTTTATTGTCTAGGGCTCACAGTTAAGGTTTAATGTTCCTCTAGAGAACTTTTTCTTTTTTTCCCCAGTGAATTTGACAAGTCTAGAATAATATATTTTTTTTAAGCTGGGAGGGACCTTAGAGCTCATTAAATCCAACTGTCTCGTTTTTACAAGTGAAGAAACAGTGAATGAAAGATTAAGTGACTTACCTAAGGTCATGCAGCAAGTTAATGCCAGAACTAGAACTGAAACCCAGATTTCTTAATTGCAACCAACAGTTATTTTTCACTTCATCCCACGTCCTCACTAATGAAGACATGGCTTAGATATCAGTTTATGTTATACTAAGATCTAACAAGCTTTTTATCCTCTACTGCCAACATGAGCTGGGGCTCCTGGCTAGCTGAGAGTTAATGGCCAAGAGGTTTTATGTCTCATCTAATTGAGTCAGTCATCTTCATATGCCATGAACCCCACCAGACTGCCAATATGCCCTGAACTCAGGGTGAGGGCCTATTGGTTATTTAGTATGTGCTAGAAGCATGCATTTTCTTTTTTTCCTCCATGTGAAAATAGTTAACCGCATGGAAAGAGTCCCACCCCTCCACTTTGCAAAATGGTGAAATTAAGTTTCTCGTACAGCTACCAAGGGACGACAGTAAATTACCCTGGTAACAGAGTTTACATTGATTCTGAAAAAAACACTTGTCCATATGTAACAATGATAACCTTTTAGAAGGTTTGGAAAACAAATCTGACACCCCATTAAAAGGCAAATGATTTTTGCTCCACACAAGAAAAAGAAACTTTTAAAACATAGAAGGCTATTAATAAATAATGGGCCTTTTTTATATACACATATATAGGAAAGGCTGACATGAAAGCTAAAGCTGTAAACTGTATCGCCATATTTTGACTTGTGTGGTTTATTTGTCAAAGCAGTGAGATGCGAAACTCATTTTTATTAGCTGCACAAAAGATATTTTATTGAATGTCACATTGTAATTTGATTTTAAAAGGAATAGAAAAAAATTACATTTTCTCAGATACGTAATACTGCAAAAACATGATATTCATACTAACCACCAACCGCAATGAGGGGGTAACAGATCCCCCAAAGTATAGACGGCACCACAAATAGAGCATATTTCAATTTTCATGTGCCTAAGCCCCTTCCTGAATTCGCCTTCTGTTATGATGGTCAGATTAAAAAAAAGTGAAGAGAAGGATGTATTTCAGTTTCAGGAAGGGAAAAGCCTTAAAAAGTGAAATAAAAAAGTCAGATCCTGAGATTTCAGAATTTGTTTTCCTAGACATCATTTATTCATAGGTTAAGATTTTACATGATGAGAGGACTTGTCATAAAAAAATTAATTGGATGGAATGGTAAACTTGAAATGGGAACTTTGCTTTTCTGAGTTCTGTGATGTGTGATGAACACATTGATGGTCTATGAATGACAATGAACAGATGAATGAGAGTGAAGTTTCACCTCTCCTGAGAATGTGGATGTCAACTAGTTAAAAAAAAAAGAAGAGCATTGCCTTTGTTTATTCATAACTCACGACTTCTCTGACTAATTTGTCTATCCCCCTTGTATCCTGAAAGGCCTCACAAAACAAGTGAACTTGAAACATTCTGACTGGTTTTAATGTCATTTCACTACCCTGAATAGGCTCTGCCACTTTTCCTAATGATTCATTCCTTATGGCACCCATGGCATTCTGAGAAGTGACATCCCAAACCAAGAAACCTTGGATGCTTGAGCTATATGACAGTGGTATTCATTCACAATTCCAAGTTTCTAGACTTTATTCTAATTGGTAAAACTAGTCCCTTTTCCTCAGTATCTCAGGAAAAAAAGATCATCTCTATGCTTTGCTGTTACCTAGAACTCAAACCATAAAACTAAATATCAGAAGGAAATCCCAAACAAATTTCATCAGGATTGGAGCATAAATTAAGTTTTCACATTCATTCAAGGTTTTATTGAAATAAATAATGACCCACAAAAACGAATTAGGTTTTCGTTGGCATGACAGGTATCAGAAGGTTGCTGTGGGCTTCTCCATCCTTTCTTTTCAATCCTTTCTCTTTCCTAACCCAAGTAGTTTCCATATTTTAAAGGTTTTTTTTTTCTCAATGTTTTGGCAGAATGAAAAATAGAATGGAAATACATTCACCCAATTGTATTGGTAACATTACCTTTTCCTTTACAGAAAGCGTGTCTTCCTTCCTTCCTTCCTTCCTTCCTTCCTTCCTTCCTTCCTTCCTTCCTTCCTTCCTTCCTTCCTTCCTTTGCTCAGTTAAGGCTCCAGTGACAGCCATTCATTACATGGTGTACTTGGACACTTTGACATCCATGGAAACAATAGGCACCCGATGAAATCTCAAATCATGTGTGTCTTCTTGTCCTGTTAGAATTCTTTCCCAAAATGAGCAACATTCTATTTCTGCAACTGAAAGAAATGTGTCCTGTTTAGACAAATAAAGCACCATTTCTCTGTTGTGTACTTGCTGCTCTAAGAGAGTTTTGGTGGGAAGGATTTGTTTTGACATTTTAACCCATTTTAAAACTTTTTTTTTTTAAATGTGTGAAAGGTTCTGACTCTAGAGAATGAGCACTTGATGGGATTTACTTGAAGGGGGAAAAAGTCTTGCAGACCACTAAACCTTATTTTAATTAGTATTTTCTAAATTTTCAAAACTGGAATTATTATGTCTCAAAAATATATCTTTTCAATGGGAACATGAGTTAACCAATCACAATGCCATTTAAACAGTATGTAAATGTCAGTCTGGGCCATAGTGCTTATTTTTCCTTGACTTCCTTGAGATTTTAGCTTAGTCACTCACTTGAGATTCCAAAATCTGTGATTAGCAGAGAACATCCTTTGAAATCAGTACAGAGCTGAAGCTACAGTCTAATAGTGCCGAAAGGGCACCCAAGGTTGTGGATTGTCTCATCCTTGCATATTTTATGTGTTTATACACATATATATGTATATAGGTGTATGTATATATATGCATATATATACATGTATATATGTGTATTTATATGTGGAAAGTGCTTTGAAAATTTTAAAGTTTTAGATAAATATTATTATTTTTATTATCACTATCATTATTTGGAGATTCTCTATAGTTAGGTTTCTTTAGGAACAAAACAACTGATTGATTGAGCCTACAATAAATTCATCTAAAACAAGAGTACATATCCTCCTCCTTTACAGAAAGGGAACATTGCATATTTCTGTATATATTTTTATATAAGATTTTTTCTATATATTATTTAGTTTTGTTGATTTTTCTCTTCTTCCTCTTTTTTCCTTTAAAAAGACTTTGTTTGGGGGGGGGCAGCTAGGTGGTGCAGTGAATAGAGCACACATCCTGGAGTCAGGAGGACCTGAGTTCAAATCTGACCTCAGACACTTGATACTTAACTAGCTGTGTGACCTTGGACAAGTCACTTAGACCCAATTGCTTTGCCTTCCCCCCTCCAAAAAAATATTTTGTTAAATGAGATGACTCTTGGCAGGGATGAAGAGGGGTATGAGTAGACATATAAACAATGTAAAAACACAATACATCCATAAAATGTATTTTTTAAAATAAATTGAAACATAAAAAGTCCCAAAGTAGCTAAACTAATAGTTAATATGATATGGATGATTCCCATTATGAAAGATGCCATATAAGATTTCCAACATTGCCAGAAAGCAAACCCAACACACTATCTTATTTGTAGGTGTGCATGTGTATTGTTTGCATATATTACATATAGTTCATGTGCGTATGTAATGTATCTGCATTATATGTATATATACATATATACACAAAAACAACATATAGTATATATGTATGTGTGCATGTATATATGTGTGTATACATAGCCATATATATGTAAATATATATGTATATGTATATATGTTGATGAGGTAAAGGGTCAGTACTTCCCTATGAAAAGATCCTAGTATACAGTGGGTATGCCCCTCAGAGATGCTTTTGATACTCTGAGGTCTGAGTTCAAGTACTAGTTTGGAACACGAATGAAAAAGATGAATGTAGCCTCTGTGCAGATTTATAGGTTTGATTTCTTTAACAGAATCTGGAGAATTAATATCCTGTTCTATTGGAAGTCAGAAGCATTAGCAAAGACATGGGAGGTAGCTATTTGCAATATTCCTGGTTCAATATGTTGTTATTAGTCATATATTCAAACCACTGCAACCACTTGCCAAATTCCCTCCCCCAAGGATAATAAAGTAATGGTTGAGGTTAAGAGTACTCCAAATCAGACCATGATTGACTACTACTCCAAAGAGCAGCAAATAGCAACTATTTCAAATAAGCTAAGAAAGAAAAAGTCACAGATGACTCATTTATCTCGACTGAATGGGGAATCTTCATTTGTATCTGCACTTAATTCATATGAAAACAGCTTTATAAGCTATCCCTAAAATGCAGAAGCTTATAAATTTTGGAGACACCGGTAACTTTTATTATATCTCTAACAACTGTGAAGTCAATCAGTTTTGACTCTGATCAGTGTAGTGAAGGAACATGGTATAGTGGCTAACAATCTTGTCTGCTTTAACTGTTTATAAATAATTAAAACGAAAGCAGGAACATCCAGTTAAGATCCTTAAATTCAGTTTTCAACTCCTCCCTGATATCCAAACCTATCTTTTTAATTGTCTCTTAAATAGCACCATTTTGATGTCTGACCTACTCCTCAAGTTCCTGGTGTTTATCTCTCTTGTATCCAATCCATTCTCCACACCTCTGCCAAACTAATCTTCCTGAAGCATGTCTGATCATATCATTCTTCTGCTCAAGGACTTTCAGTGACTCCCTTACTACCTATAAGACAAACTACAAATGTCTCAGGTTGGTGATTAAATCTTTCAAAATCTGGCTCCAGATTACTATTCTTAATTTATTTCAAAATATATAACCTCATGGATTCTGTGTTCCAGATAAACTGACTTACTTGTGGTTCCCCAAAGATGGTATTCTGCATCTCTCCATTATACCTTATCCCTTATACTTGAATGTATTCTCTCCTCACTTCTATCTTTAAAGTTGATATGTTTTTATTAACTACTTTCTATGTGCCAGGTATTATACTAAGTGCCAAAATGCACTTAAAAAGAAACACAGTCCCTTGCCCTCACTAGCTTACATTCTAGTGGGAGAAGACACATAAAAAGGAGCTGAACAGATGAGGGAAGGGGAAGAGTTAGAATCCTTAAATGTCTTCCAGGCTTAGATTATGTGCCATAACATTGTTGATGACCTTACCTTTTAGTATTCATTTCTTCCCCTTCAAATTGGCAAGCATAAACAAGGTGTAATAAAAGTCTTAGGGGCAGCTAGTGATGCAGTGAATAGGGCACCAGCCCTGGAGTCAGGGGGACCTGAGTTCAAATCTGGCCTTAGACACTTGACATTTAACTAGTTGTGTGACCTTGGGCAAATCACTTAACCCCAATTGCCTTGCCTTTCCTCCTCCAAAAAAAGTCTTAGGTCAGTTTTAAATTTTAATAACTATAATGGTTCAAAACTACAATAAGACATTTAGAACACCCTGTACTTATTTATCTTATTGCACATTGCACTACACATAATATGCACTCTAATAAAATAACAGCTTTTTGAAGGCAGGGCCTGAGTAAAGTTTGGGATAGACTAACTTGGAGGTATCTTCCAATGATATCCTAGAATTCCATAATTCTATTAATTGTAAACTGTAGAAATAACAGTTATCTTTAAAAGAAAGAAAAGGGTAGTGTTTTTCCTTAAAATTCCTTTTTATATTGCTACAAAGTCATCCATAGCCAATCATACTATCAAAGAGAAAACATTAAGTCAAACTTCAAAGAGAAGAAAGAAAGGGCATACAGACTACTTTTCTATTGTATCTTTCCCCTTTTCCACAGAAGGAAGTCCTCCCTTTAGGAAAGAGGTAAATTAGATACCCTCCATCTAGGAAAAATTAGATACCATTCAAATGTGATTGGTCATTCATTAGGTAAGTATTCAGTGAAACCTTTAAAGAGAATTATCTGTTAGACTGTTTATCCAAGGCAGTATCTAGAGGGATGTGGGAACCTAAATTAAAGGACTATAATAGACCATCAATAAGAAAAAAAGAGAATAAAGTGCCCTTCTCCTCTGTGGTGCTCATGCACTGTGATGTATTGGACAGAGACCTGGGCTTCCAATCAGGAAGACCTAGGCAAATTGCCACCTCAGGAATTTACTAACCAAGTCACTGAACTTTCTGGTACTTAGTTTCCTCGTTTATAAGATGAGATTGGACTTGGTGACCTGTAGCATCTCTTCTAGCTCTAAATCAATGAACCCATGACTTCTTTCAATGCTCTTTCTTTCACAGCCCAAAGCATTTTGCCTTCTATCGAGACTGTTTTATGTAGATTTCTGAACACACTTTCACATTGTTTTGAGTATTCTGAGCTCTTCTCCTATTCCTCTCCCACTCTCCAAAAATATCCCAATCTGCTGAACATATTTCAAGATGAAAGCTAAGTAATGATAAATAATGATTAAAGAATAGACTTCAGGACTATGAAGCTCTATAATCATGCCTAGCATAATGAGATTCTTTGTATACATTATAAAACAGTGCACAATGTAGAAAAATATCTCTCAATTGAGGCAAAGCCTCCATAATTAAAAACATAATTATTGATATTATCAAATTATTTCTCTTCTGTACGCTGCCAATTTGCAGTCTTTTCTCACCACTAGCATCAATGGAAGACATATTTCTCCCAATAGCAAAATCATGCAGATGGGCAATATCACCTGTAATGTGCATTTGTGCACAGGATGTGGTGAGTCATGGGATTTAAGTAATCAAGACTAATCAATGTAATTACACTATCCCCAGAATTGATAGAGAGCTGTTCCAACAGTGTAAACTCATCAAAAGTCCTATGGCTGGCATTAAAAACTTTAATTCTTGTTTTTAAAATTCTGTTATCCTTTTATATCTCATCCCTATGCTACCTTTCATTGTCTCATAAAACCCAATATAAAATTGGTCCAAGCTGTCATGAAAATATAGCATAAATAATAAACGTGTGTACCATTTAAAGGGAAAAATCATTATTTTCACATTCAGACCATGCTACATATTCTATTGCAACATATCTACAGGTTAGAGAAATGGTAAAGATCTTTTCAATTCATATGTAGTTTCCATTTTAAAGCTAATTTGATGGTCACTGATCTTAATGAAAGATATCATAAAGCACAAAGTTGTTTAATCTATTATGCAGAAAAGACCTCCTTACAGGAGAGAGATGGAGACAGCAAGACAGAGAGAAAGAGAGAGAGACAGAGACAGAGACAGAGAGAGAGAGAGACAGAGACAGAGAGAGAGAGACAGAGACAGAGACAGAGACAGAGATAGAGAGACACAGAGAGACAGAGACAGAGAGAGACACAGAGACACAGAGAGAGACAGAGACACAGAGAGACACAGAGAGAGAGGACAGGGGAGTGGGGAGAGGGGACAAAGGAAAGGGGAAAGGGGAGGGGAGGGAAGGAGAGGGGAGGAGAGAAACAGTAACTTGAGTAATAGAAGGAAAAAGAGTGATAAAGAGGAGAATGACAGAAAGAAAGAGGCAGATTCAGAAGACAGAGAGAAAGAGGACAGAGAGAGAAAGAAGGAGGAGACAGAAACCATGGCATGAGTATGAGAAAAAAAGGGAATGAAGGAGGAGAAAGAGAGAGCACAACAAAGAGAGAGATAACAGAAACAGAAAGAGAAACAAAGAAAGAGAAAGGAGGGGGAGAGAAAGGGGAGAAGAGAACTCTTTTTTCAGATAAAACAGAAGAATACTATATTTAAGAAACAGAGGAAGGCTGCCAGACATCATGTGATAAGGATGTAGCATTTTTGTCAATAAGTCCCTCCACTTAAAAAGGAATCTCTAGGACCATTATAAAAGTTCTGGTACGCTCACAACACAGAGTACTTAGTATAAATACTTGTAGAACAGAACAGGTAATAAATATTGAAGTGACATGGCAGAATTTTGATTGGATAGCCATCCAGCTCAAGCAGAAAGTGTTTGGAGTATTGGGTAGGTTTGGCATGCTCTATGATTTTGAATCTGGATCCCACATCCTCAGTGTCTTAGACCTATTTCTCCAGCAGGCACAACTCTTCCTGTTCTGTCATCCTCTACTCTTTTTTATTTTCACTTGGCTTTCCATGTGCACATTTCTTCTCTTTTACCTCTTCTTGTCCAAAGAATATTAAAAATTACATTGTGTCTTACAGACAATTGGTGCTTGATTAATATTTGTTGAAGTAAACTTTGACTGAAAACTAACAGCAGACAGATACAAAGGGGATATCAAACAATTGAGCACACATTCTACTGGAATAAGGCAGATGAATGAAATAACCAGAAAATGATTCAATATCTTTTACCAGCACCCAAAGGAGGTTATTGTATGTTATATTCTGGTGTATATCATCAAATCATGGAGGTGGTGTGTAGTTTTAAATGAATTGGAATTTATAGTGAGCCTAGATTTGAGAAGACCTAGGTTCAAATTTGACTTTAAACATTACAAGCTGTGCAACCTTGGGCAAGTCAATTCACCTGTGTTTCTCAAATTCCTCATCTATAAAATGGGGATAAAAACGTAGCTCCCAGGGTTGTTGTGAGGATAAAATGAAATAATCTTTGTAAAGCACTTTGCAATCCGTGAAGCACTATAAATGCTAATTGTTGTTATTTTTACATTTAGGCCATGGAAAAATTAATATTTCAAAATTTTCATGGATGAAAGTGTGTCTTCTCAATGTGCAGTTTAGTGTAGGAACAGGTAGTAGGAAAATATCAGACATAACACCAGAGAGAAGCATCAGCAGGTCCAGCCACTCCCAGATTAGGTAAAGAGCAGGTAATTAAATAAGCTCCCAGGGCTCACAGTGCTAGTGTGTACTCAGTGCCACATGGGACCTTTATAAAAAAAAAAAAAAATAATAATAATAATAATAACCATGCACAGAAACAGTGCAAAGAAATTTTAAAAGGCAGAAATAGTACAGCCATCCTCCATAGACAATAATTCAATAAAATGTTAATTATTTCAGGAAATACAAACAAAAAATCAAAATCCAACTGGAGATACCAATGAAACTGTAAACTATAAATGGTTTAAAAACAAATCAGAAATGTTTAATAATTATGTAAAAGAAAATCATGATGATACAGCATGACAAAATTTCTGGGATAACTCTAAAGCAATCATCATGAGGAAAATTGTATCCCTGCCAAAAAGTACCTTAACAAAATAGAGAAGTATTAATAATAGTATTTATATACATTTGAAACATTTAATTTTAAGACTTCGAATTTCAGATCCATTCCCTTCCTCCCTTGTCAGAGATTCACCTTGCCCTAATGGCAAAATTGAAGGGAGTATGGGAGAAGATATGGGAGAAAGCAGATTGGATGATGGGATATCTAGTGGGACTGCTACTTTGGGGTGGTGGGTAGGGAAAAAATGGGGAAAAAAATTGTAACTCAAAATCTGGTGGAAATGAATGATGTAAACAAGAAGGTAATAAAGCATTTATTAAAAAAAACAGAGAAGGAAAGCATTAACAAACTGAATATGCATTTTAAAATAAAGAAAAATACAAAAGATGAATATTAAAGGAGAAATAGATAAATTGGGAAACAGAAAACATAGAAATGATTAAATTAAAAGTTAGTTTTTTGAAAAGACTGGCAAAATTGATAAACCTTTAGCTAATCTGATTAAAAAGAAAAGGGGAAAAAATCAAGAAAATAACAAATAAGGTGAAATCACAACAGAAGCAGAAAAAAATTAAAAAAAAGAATTATCAGAGTTTTTATGCACAGCCATATGCTAAGAAAATCAAGGGGAAAAAAGAAATAGGTATCTCTGAATATATAAAATATGGAGAAAATTAAAATCATACTGTATCATTTAATAATTGAGCCTACTCTGTAAATAATCCTATTCCCTGTTTTGACAGGCCTCATTTTGCAGTTAAATTCAAAAATCCCAGTCTGAATTAAAGACAAGATTGAAGGATGTCATTCCCTTCCAACTAGCCCCTGGGAATCAGTTTTGCTTACCTGTAAACAGAAACTAGTTTAGGTTTAGTTCCTCCACAAGGGACAACTCTTCCACATTTTGCTCTTTACAATCCTCAATCTAAGGGAAAATCAAATAGGGAACTTAAATAATCCAATCTCAGAAAAGGAAATAGAACTACTAAGGTTGGGTTAGGCTGGGGAGGGGATACACACAAACCTTCTTATCCTTATGGATTCACAACAGAATCCTATTAAACTTTTAAATAACAATTAGTATCTATACTACACAAATTATTCTCTAAAATCAAGAAAGCACTCCACCAGACTCCTTTTATAAAACAAATATAGTCCTAATACATAAACCAGGTATAAAGCAAGGAATTACTATAAACCACTATTATTAGTAAATAGTGATCTAAAAATTGGAAAAAAATATTTTCAACTAGATTACAACAATTTATCCAAGAAATCATACATTGTAAACAAGTTGGATTTATATCAGAGATGCAAGGATAATTCAACATTAGGAAACAATTAATTTAATTAATCATATTGAAAACAAAAATATCCCCCAAATCCCACATCATTGTCTTAATATAAGACGCAAAAAAATTCTTTGACAAAGTACAACACCCATTTATGCTAAAATCCTACAAATTATAGACATAGAGTAATCTTCTTTAATATCATAAAAAGTATCTAAAGTCAACATAATATACAATGGGGATAAACTAGGAGCTTTTTCAATTTATACAGGAGTAAATCATGAATACCTACTCTTTTTAGGATTATTTGATATAGTTCCAGAAGTGCTATCAATGGCAAAAAGCTAGAGAGAAAAACTAACAATGAAAAGATAAGCAAAGAAAAGGGAAAAAAAAACTTACCCCATGACTGGCTAATGATTAGTGATGTATTTGAAAAATCCTGAGGAATAAGCAAATTATGCAATTGTTTCTATCTATTTGTCTATCAGTCTTTCCTGTCTCCACTCTTCCCTTTAATTTAGGCTTTCTTCCATAAGTGTCCATCTAATGAGTCAGAAGTGTTTTTTTTTTTTATTTTGTTTTTGTTCATTTGTTTTGTTATTTCAAAGGCAGTCTGCTCATTTACTCAGTTCTGGAACACCTTCCTTGTTTGCTTTTACCCTATTCGGTCTCCATCCATCATTAAATATAGATACAGGCACTTTTCACAAAGGCAGTCTACGTTGAGTATAGCAGTTTTCCTAATTCCTGTCAAGTGCTGGAACTAATTGAGCAAGGGAATATGTTATGCTCACCAGTAACAAGTTAAATCAGGCTATTTAGTAGGCAAAGGATACAATGCAGAAACATATGCTACATCAACCATGAAATAACCCCTGGGTCCCAGGATCCTTGAACTCATATAGACCGGAACATGGATATCATGGAAACATTTGGAGGTAGAATTATGTGATGGTTAGAGCACTGGACTGGAAGGCAGAAAGCATTAGGTTCCAGTTCTGCCTCAAATATTTTTACCAGCTAAGTGATCCTGGCCCATTCTCTTGATCTCTCAGCACTCTAAACAACTATCTAAGAATGTCAGTTGCAGGGAAAATGCTGACCTACATTGGCAGATTTCCTTATCCTGGGGATCTCTACCTACATTAGTGAAAGCACAGGTCCAATCCCTGTTACTATTACTGTTATTATTACTCATCTCTTCAGGAATTCTCTGACACTCTTTGGGGCTAATGGTACTGGCTCAGGGTAACCCAATGGATAAAAGTAGGCATAGACTTTTCATGCAGTCAACTACATGAGTCAACACAAATAATGCATGAATTATGAATGGTGCCAAATAAATAGCATTGCTTGCCATGGAATCATCTTCTGCATCGAGAGTTAAACAGACCCTAATGGAGAAACAGGCATTCTTCTATTGTGTAAACAATGGAAGAAACAATTCCAGGGATATGACAAAAAATCAGCTGAGAGCTGCAAAATAAAATCTGTGAAAATTCAATCACATAAACTTCCACAAATTCTGTTAGCAAGGTTATTTGGACCACTACCAGGAGACCTTTAAATCAAATATTTATCCCTCAATTTATAAATTTTATAAATTCAGATTTCTAGCTCTCTGGTTTGCTTAAAATGTGGTACACATTTAGCAGGGGAGGGGGGAAATATATCCTTTTATGTAGCTAATATTAACTTAAATTAATGTGGGGATATGATACTTAAAATTAAGGATAATATATAAAATAAAATTGTGTTATCCCCATATTGTCATATTTGATTGATAGTTCATGAATATGAGTCTTGTTCCCAGAAAGCATTCCCTGCTAGTTTCAAACTAATTGTGGAAATGAGACCAACCTAATTCACACATTCTGGAATAGCTCCATGGTAGACAAGCAGTCTCTGCTTTTTACTTCTGGAAAAACTAAACCATTACCTTTAACAATTCAACCATTCTACCCCCTTATGTCTTTTTAAGGATCAAACCCCAAAAGTAGGGATTTAAAAGGAACATTCTACAATAAATATCAATTAAAACATAAATAAATTTAAATCTCATTATTATTAAAACCACTGAACAAAGGCTGAAGAAACTAATTGCAAAGAAATTAAAGTTTATTTTTCCCCTCCCCTGCAAGTATCCTTATAAGCAGTACAAGATATTTGCATGTAAAATATTAATCACTATTTACTTTGGCAAAAAGTCAGGAATATTCACTCTACCTCAGTCTTTCTAATGTGATGAATTCCTACGTGCCAAACATTTTTCCAAGGGGCATTGTAAAGTTCATGCTTAAAAATTCATATTTTATATACACATACCAAAATGTAAATAAGTACCCCCCTAAGAAATCCTGTAAGACAGAGAATGAAAAGTCCATTTTGGAAATATAACCTATTCTTTGTTTAAGGGTTTGATCAAAAGCTGAACTAAATTCACTGCTTTACACTATGAGGAAAATAATTGTTTCATTTTTATGTTGCAATTTTCAGTATCTAGCAGTCTGCCATAATAGGTACTTAATGTTTGTTCACTAATAATAATAGCTAAATTTTTATAATGCTCTAAGGTTTGCAAAGCCCTATATAAATCTTACTTTGTTTTATCTTTACAACAACCCTGGGAGGTAGGAACGCTTATCATACTGATTTTACAGATTTTTCCAGAATAATGATTTTACAGAATAATTTTACAGAATTTGGCAGAAGACAGAATAATTCTGTCTGGGGCAGACAGAAATGAGTGACTTACCCAGAGACACACAGCTGATGAATATTTGAATCCAAATTTGAACTCAGGTCTTCCTGACCTGAGGTCCAGCATGTTATCCCCTGCACCACCTAGCCAGCTCAATTGGCTGCTTGGTAGTCTAAGACGCCATCATTTTTCCCCCTGAACCATTGTTATCTCTTGTTCATCGGACTCTGCCTTGGTACTGGATGTTCATCATGCCTGGAAAACATGTGCACATCACTTCTAATTTTTTAGAATCCCTAATTTCTTCCAAAGTTATTGGAGATCCCACCTTATACACGAGACTATCAATGTCACATCCAGCTGCTAATGTCTTTCCCCTAAAAAAATTGTATATTTATTTTGTGTGTACATACGCACACATACATATATACATATATCTGTGTGTATATATATATGTGTGTGTGTGTGTGTATATATATATATATGTAAGAATGTATGGCTGTATGTATATATGTGTGCATATACTTGTTGTATCTACTTATATATGTGTATACATATTGAGTCACCTGGTAGAATCAAAACACCTTGAGAGCATGGCCTGCTTCATGTTTGTCTTCATATTTGTATCACGGGCCCTGACACATAATAGACACTTAATATATATTGTTTATTGATTAATTCAATTAAAGTTAGAAAGTACTGAACATTTGCTGTTTAGTCAATTAGTTGCTTCCAACACTCTGTGAACCCTATTTGGGGTTTTCTTGGCAGAGATACTGCAGTCCTCCTTACTCCAGGACCAGTTCTCTATCCACCTAGATGCCCCAACACCACCTAGCTGCCCCTAGTTTGCACTTTATAAACCTGAAAGTGTTATATAAATTTCACTTACTATCATTATTATTATTATTAAAATAAGCTATTAGTACAAAAAAAAGGAAAATGGATAAAATAGTATGTATTGACATTGTCTTTCATCATTTTCCAAGACAGTTTAACTGGTATAAATTAACACATTACATAGATCAAAAACATCTCAAAACCAACTTTGCCAACAAACACTTGATCTCCTTGCCAAATGGAGAGATACATCAGCCAAGGACAATACTAGTTTACCATAAGTAATATGTTAAATTTTACAGAAGGTAATGGGGGAAGATTATATGCAAGCATCATCTCTAGAAGAAAGAAAAGTGACAGAGGGGGGAAAACAAATGTGCAGAAAGCTTGAAGGGGAAAAATAAATAAGATATCAAGTAAAAAATATCTATCAAGATTACTATAGCAAGTTTCTCTGTCAATGACAGTAAACCTATCACATTTAAAAAGTGATTCTGAAGAAAGCGGAAAGGAAGAACAGCTGAAGAAGACTACTTCCAGCCTGTGTTGGAGGAAACACAGTTTCAAGGGTATTAAAACTTGGTTTGATGGTAAGTGTTTACCAACTGGGTCTCTTGGGGTAAAATAATAGTGCAAAATGAGGACGACGTTTTTCAGACATGACCAATGCATTCATTTGTATTGTGTAACTATTCTTATTTATGAAAATGAATGGTTAATTTAAAGGTGACAGAGGAAAATGGTGATACTGATACTGAAAGATAAAGAAAAAAAGACTACTAATGAATTATTTTAAAAGATAAAGAAAAAATAATAGAAAGAAATTCAAAAGGGAATTCAGGCAAATAGGGAAGTTTTTAAAATTATTATAAAAACAACCTCAAAGGAGTGTAAAAATGTGCATACCCTTTAACCCAGCAATACCACTTCTAAGGCTGTATCCCAAAGAGACCATAAAAATGGCAAAAAGACCCACGTGTACAAAAATATTTATAGCCACTTTTTTGTGGTGGCCAAGAACTGGAAATTGAGGGAATGTCCATCTACTGGGTAATGGCTGAACAAGTTGTGGTATATATGTAATGGAATACTATTGTGCTATAAGAAATGATGAGCAGGCAGACTTCAGAAAAACATGGAAAACCTTATATGAACTGATGCTGAGTGAAATGAGCAGAACCAGGAGAACACAGTAAGAGCTACATTGTATGATAACTGAATCTGATAGACTTAGTTCTTCTAAGCAATGCAAAGAACTAAAACAACTCCAAAAGACTCGTGATGGAAAATGCCATCCCCATCCAGAGGAAGAAATATGGAGTGTGAATACAGATCGAAGCATACTCTTTGCTCTCTCTCTCTCTCTCTCTCTCTCTCTCTCTCTCTCTCTCTCTCTCTCTGGTTAGCTTTGTTTTGTTTTGTTTTTCATGGTTCTTCCCATTCATTATAATTCTTCTATACAACATGACTAATGTGAAATGCCTATATCAGATTGCATGCCATCTCGGGGAAGGGGAAGGAGAGGGAGAAGATTTAAAATTTATGGAAGTGAATATTGAAAACTAAAAACAAATAATTTATTAAAAAAAGAACCTGAAACTCTATGTATAGGAGAGATTCATACAATTTTCTAAGCAGTTCTCTCTTTTGTATAGAAGAATGCTGATATTTATCAATTCTTTAATTAGGAAAGGGGGGAGGAGAGAATAGAAAATTACCCATTTGGTATGACTTCCAGCCCATAAAAATGACTATCCCATTTCTCAGTGATGCCTGAAATCCTACTAATAGATATGCATTTATTTTTCTTAATCTTCACTGTCTAAATATATATACCTAGGGAGGTAACACATTAAGCCTTTTCAGTCAGTTGCTTTCCTGAGGCAACAGCTCAGTGGCACAGTGGATAAAGTGCTGGGCCTAGAATCAGGAAAACTCAGTTTCTTCATTTATAATCTGGAGAAGGAAATGGCAAACTACTCCAATATCTTGCCAAAAGCAAACAATCAAACAAACAAACAAAAAAGGGGGGGGCACAAAGAGTCAGACTTGGCTGAAAACTGAACAGCAGATTTTTCTGAGAGCAAATTTTTATAGGAAAGAGACAATTTGAATGTCCTAGGAAAGAGACAATTTGAATGTCCTAGTCATTGGAAAAGGGGAAAAAGAGGTTTCAAGCTTAGAACATGATTTTTGGTACAGTAAATCACTCATCATAAGATTATAGATTTAGAGATGGAAAAGAACCTTAGGAGTCCATCTAATCGTTTTACAAATAAATAAACTGAGGCTCAGACAGTTTAGGTGATTTGCCCAAGATTACATACATGGATAGTAAGTGTCAGAACCAGGATTTAATACTGGGCCCTGTGACTCAAAACTGAGCATATTATTCACTGCTCTATGCAGCCCCACCCCCATCCTATTGACCACCCCCATTGCTGAAGCTTCCATCCATGGCTACCCTTTGGGGGAAAGCAATTTGATGCCACAATATTCAGCATAGTATATTACCTACCATTCTATCATTTTGTCTTTGCAGAGGGAAAATCAGGGCAATTTGGGTTGCCCTGGACTTGCCCAAGGTCACACAGCTAATAAGTGTTAAGTGTCTGAGGCTGGATTTGAACTCAGGTCCTCCTGACTCCAGGGCTGGCACTCTATTCACTGTGCCACCTAGATGCACCTTTCCCTTCAATCATTGAAAATCACCATGTACATAAATAAGGCAGAAATGCAGTCTAAACCTGAAAGGAATTCCTTTATCCTCACCTCTTGCTTGGTCTAATCTAGTGCCTTCTCTTTAGGATTAGATCAAGCAACAGATAAAGGTGAATGTCCATAAAAATGAAGACATAATCCATAATACTGACCCTGATCTATTCCAGGCTATCAGCACTGCCTACAATATCACTCCTGTAGTATTCATAAGGAAAAGAGAGCATTTTAAGAATTAGAGAGAACTATTATTTTAGAACTATGATTTAGATTTAATATGGTCTAGTACAGGGGTGAGGAACCTGCAGCTTCGAGGCATTCACAGAAGGTTTCTTCACAGAGGAAATTTGGATTCAGTCAAAGGGCCACACCTGAGGACCTAAAAGGTTACATGTGGCCTCAAGGCTGCACATTCCCCATCCCTGGTCCAGTAGAAATTGCATTAGATTAAGAGTTGGAAGGTCAAGGTTGAAGTTCTGGTCCATACCTTCACTAGTTGTGTTACTTTGAATAAGTCACTTTACTTCTCACATATTCAATCAGTTGACAAATTTGTCATTTTGTTGAAGTTTAGGGATTTAGGGGTGCTTAAGACCCTAAAATACCAACATATTAGGTCCTATCAAATGAATTTGACTCAAGTCTTCTCTCAACCAAAGGAAAACAAAGTTTACTAAAGATTCACCATAATGGGTAGACTCTTAATGACCATAAGCACTTGTGATGCTGGTATTGGACAAAGGGGCCAGAACAATCTGACACAGACTAGTTTGTTCTAGATTAATCTCAGCCTCCTCATGGAGGCAAGATGCACCTTATATATAGAAAAACTGTTGGAGGGAACTAGAGGTGGTCCAGGAGAGGGGCTTGGGAAGGGTCTTGAGGAGGAGTTTAAGGAGAATCTTGATGGGACTGAGGTCAGACTCCAGGAATGGGATTAAGGGTAGGGAATAGCTGAAGGCACCTGGAGATTACCAACAATGGAGAGTAAGGCTAGGTTAAGAGTAACAGATTTGTAAACTTACTCTAGATGGCGGAAAGGAAGCAGTAACCTCACTGAGCTCCTCAGTCACTAAGTCTCAAAGGGTGAATCTGAGCGGATTCTGGAGTGATGGAGCCCACTGGAAGATGGAGCATGGCAGAGTACAGCCCATGAGGATGCCCAGTGTGTCGGGACAGGACAAGAGCAGAGTGTGTGGGGTTTGCACAGCTCAGACCTAAGATCAGACAAGCAGACTACACTAGAGAGAGAAAAAGCCCCAGCCTGCAGACTTACCAAGGACGAATCTCAGTCATCTCCTCTTCATCTCATGAAGGGACAGGGGGGGTCATTGGAGACAGGGAGGAGAGTCAGGCCCCCAGGGGAGAGAGTAGCTTCTCCAACTGCATTCGGTCCCCAGCCTGGAAGGTTGGAGACTGCCTGCCTTCATAATACAGGGGCTGGAATGGCAAAGTAAATTCTAGCTGCTCTGATCCTCCCATCCCTCCTTCATGAAGCACAAAACCCAAAGATAAGTCTGCCACCCAGATTGAAATCCCAAGTTAATGGAAATAGCCCCAGGCTTGAGAGTCTCCTAGAAGGGGTGAAACTGAGACAGCCAGGAGTCTGAAGAGAAGAGAGGAAGGGGACCCAACAAGCCCCACCTCACCTCACCAACAAAAGCCTACTTATAGCCCAGGGGTAAAGAGGCAGAAATCTGAAGTGGTCAGACTCACCCCCACCTATGCATCTACATTCCTCATTGACTTCCCTGACTTAGCCATAAACTAGCCACCCAGAGGTTTTCAAAGTCAACACTCAGGCCCTAAACTCACAGCCTGAGAAACTAAGAAACAGAAAGTCACAATGAGAAGGAAGGAAGCTGAGAAGAAGAAGGGGAAGGCAAGAAAAATCTATTTGAGCCTACTACACAGGGCAAGAACAACTAAATACACAGGACAATGTAGACTCTCTACCCACACCTGAGACCACAGAAGGAAACATGATCTGATCTCAAGCCCAAATAGCATTCCTGGAAGAGCCTAAGAAAAATTTTAAAGACCAAATCAGGGAGGCAGTGACCAACTTGGAAAAATGTCTCAGTGAAGTAATTGGAGAAAATACCTCCCTAAAAAGGGACTTGAAAAACTAACTGAAGACCATAATTCGCTAAAAATTAGAAACAATCAAACTGAAACTCAGAACTCTATGATGCAGCATGAGTCAACAAAACAAGACAATCAAAAAATTGGAAGAAAATGTAAAATATCTCATTGGAAAAATAACTGACCTAGAGAGCAGATCAAGGAGAGACAACTTAAGAATTATTGGCCTACCAGAAAGCCATGATGAAAAAAGCAGCCTAGATAACATCTTCCAAGAGATTGTCAAAGAAAACTGTCCTGAGGTCCTGGAATCAGAAGATAAAATAGCTATCGATAGAATTCACCAGACTCCTCCTGAGAGAGATCCCAAACTGAAAACTCCAAGAAATATAGTAGCCAAATTCCAGAATTAAAAGACTAAAGAAAAAATTCTACAAGCATCCAGAAAGAAACAATTCAAATATCGAGGAACTACAGTTAGGATCACATAGGACCTAGCAGCTTCTACATTAAAAGATCGGAGGGACTGGGATTTGATATTTTAGTAGGGCAAGAGAGCTAGGACTACAACCAAGGATTAACTACCTGGAAAAACTGAGCATAATCTTTCAGGCAAGGAGATGGTCGTTTAATGAAATAAGAGACTTACAGACTTTCCTGATGAAAAAGGCAGAGCTCAATGGAATATTTGATCTCCAATTACAAGACTCAAGAAAGACATAAAAAGGTAAACAAGGGTAACACGGACTAACACATGCATAAGTGCACACACACACACCCACAAACACACACTCACTACTTGGGATGCAACAAGAACAAAATGTTCATATCCTTATATATGGATATATATGAATATATATATCCATATCTATATATATCCATATATAGATATGAATATATATATAGATCCATATATATCGTTATATATGAATCTATATATAAATATATATATATTTGAAATCTTTATGATTATCATGACCTTCAAAAGGGTTATACTTAGACAGAAGGTGTGGGTATGAATGCATTAACCTGAAGTCTTTAAAAAAAACTATTAAGGGGATCAAAGGGACTGTAATGGGAAAAAGGAAAGTATAAGATAGGAAAAGGTAAAATATGCCATCTGAAGAGGCATCAAAACACACTATAGAAGAGGGGAAAGAAAGAGGGAGAAGAACATCATTTAAACACTATTCTCACTGGTTCTGGTTCAAAGAGGGATCAACTTAATCAGTGAAGTTTAAGATTCTAATGTGAATAGACACATAAATTCATTAAATACAGGAAAAGGAGGGAGGGAGAGGAGCACTGTTTGAAATTTACTCTCATTGGTTTGGAATCAAATGAGGAGTAATTCACTCTGATAAGTATAAAAACTTATTGTGTCCTATAGATAGTGGAAGGGTAAGGGGGGTGAAAAGGAGGAGACTAAAGAGGGGATTAGAAGGGAGGGAAACAGTAGTAAGGGGAGAGGGTAGTTAAAGAAGGGGGATCACTGGGTGGGAACACTGAGGGAGGGGGTGGTCAAAAGGGAAAACTTAAAGCAGGGGAAGGGATAAGGAAGAAACAAAAACATAAACAAGAGAGGTAATAGGATGAAGGGGAAGAGACAGATAGTCATCATTACTGTGAATGTGAATGGGATGAACTCTCCCATAAAACAGAGGTGGATAGAAGAATGGATTAAAAAACATAATCCTACAATATGCTGTATACAAGAAACACATTTGAAACAAAGGGATACCCACAGGGTAAAGGTAAAAGGTTGGAGTAAATTTTATTATGCTGAAGTAAAAAAAGCAGGGGTAGCAATACTTATCTCAGATAAAGCAAAAGCAAAAATAGATCTAATTAAAAGAGATAAGGAAGGAAACTATATCCTACTAAAAGACACCATTGAGAATGAATAATATCACTACTTAATATAATATATATGCACCAAGTGGTATAGCATCCAAATTCCTAGAGGAGAAGTTAAAGGAATTAGAGGAAGAAATAGATAGCAAAACTATACTAGTGGGGGACCTTAATCTCCCCCTCGCTGAATGTGATAAATCTAACCTCAAAATAAACAAGAAAGAAATTAAGGAGGTGAATAGAATCTTAGAGAGAACTAGATATGATGGATATCTGGAGAAAACTGAATGGGGATAAAAAGGAATTTACTTTCTTCTCAGCAGTGCATGGTACATACTCAAAAATAGACCATGTATTAGGGCATAAAAACCTCACAATCCAGTGTAGAAAGGCAGAAATATTAAATGCGTCATTCTCAGATCATGATGCAATAAAAATTATATGCAATAAAGGGCCATGGAAAGATAGACTAAATACTAATTGGAAATTAAACAATTCAATCCTAAAAATTGGTGGGATAGAAACAATCGATAATTTCATTCAAGAGAACGATAATAATGAGACAACATACCAAAATTTGTGGGATGCACTAAAGGCAGTTCTCAGGGGAAGTTTTATATCCCTGAGTGCATACTTAATTAAAGCAGAGAGAAGTTAGGTCAATGAATTGGACATGCAATTGAAAAAGCAAGAAAAAGAACAAATTGAAAATCCCCAACTTAGTACTAAATTAGAAATATTGAAAACCAAAGGTGAGATTAATAAAATTGAAATTAAGAAAACTATTGAATTTATAAATAAAACTAAGAGCTTGTTTTATGAAAAAATCAACAAAATTGATAGACGCTTAGTCGATATGATAAAAAAAGAAAGAAGAAAACCAAATTATGAGTATCAAAAACAAAAAGGGTGAATCTACCTCCAATGAAGAGAAAATCAAAAAAGTACTGAGGAATTATTTTTCCCAGTTGTATGCACACAAATAAGACAATCTTAGTGAAATGGATGAACATTTACAAAATCACAAGTTGCCCAGATTAACTGAACAGGAAGTGAATTACCTAAATAACCCCATCTCAGAAAAAGAAATCAAACAAGCCATCAATGAACTCCCTAGGAAAAAATCTCCAGGGCCAGATGGTTTTACTAGTGAATTCTATCAAATATTTAAAGAACAATTGATTCCAATACTCTACAAACTGTTTGGGAAAATTAGTGAAGAAGGAGTCCTACCAAACTCTTTCTATGACACAAATATGGCACTGATTCCTAAATCAGGAAGAGATAAAACAGAGAAAGAAAATTATAGACAAATTTCCCTCATGAATTTAGATGAAAAAATTCTAAATAAAATATTAGCCAAAAGACTCCAACAAATTATCACAAAAATAATACACTCTGATCAGGTAGGATTCATTCCAGGAATGCAAGGATGGTTTAATATTAGGAAAACCATCAGTATAATTGAGCATATCAACAATAAAATTAGCAGAAACCACATGATCATCTCAATAGATGCAGAAAAGGCTTTTGACAAAGTACAACATCCATTTCTATTAAAAACACTAGAAAGTATAGGAATAAATGGAGCCTTACTTAAAATAGCTGATAGCATCTATTTAAAATCATCATCAAGTACTATATGCAATGGGGATAAACTAGAAGCCTTTCCAATAAGATTAGGAGTGAAACAAGGGTGTCCACTATCACCCCTCTTATTCAATCTGGCACTAGAAACACTAACAGTATCAATTAGAGAAGAAAAAGAAATCAAAGGAATCAAATTAGGCAAAGAAGTGACCAAGCTATCACTCTTCGAAGATGATATAATGATATACTTAGAGAATCCTAGAGAATCAAGCAAAAAACTACTTGAGACAATAAATAAATTTGGCAAAGTTGCAGGATATAAAACAAACCCACATTAATCCTCAGCATTCCTGTACATCTCTAATGAAACTCAACAGCAAGAGATAGAAAGAGAAATCCCATTTAAAGTCACTGTAGACATTATACAATATTTGGGAATCTACACGCCAAAATAAAAGCAGAATCTATATGATCACAACTACAAAACACTTCTCATACAAATAAAATCAGATCTAAATAGTTGGAAAAATATCAATTGCTCGTAGCTGGGCCGAACTAATATAATAAAAATGACAATTTTACCCAAACTAAACTATATATTTAGTGCCATACCAATCAATTTACCAAAACCTACTTTCTAGAGTTAGACAAAATAATAACAAAATTTATTTGGAAAAACAAACAGTCTAGAATATCAAGGGAATTAATGAAAAGAAATGCTAGGGAAGGTGGACTGGCTATGCCAGATCTTAATCTGTATTATACAGCCCCAGTCATCAAAACTGCTTGGTACTGGCAGAGGTGTAGAGTAGTGGATCAATGGAATAGATTAGGTGCAAGAGACCCAGCAGTTAATGAATATAGTAATCTATTGTTCGATAAACCCAAAGACCCCAGTTTTGGGGATGAGAATGCACTATTTGACAAAAACTGCTGGGAAAACTGGAATACAGTATGGCAGAAACTGGGCATAGATCACTATCTAACACCATATACCAAAATTAAGTCTAAATGGGTGCATGATCTAGGTGTAAAGGATGATACTGTAAGCAATTTGGGAAAGCAAGGAATAGTTTACCTGACAGATCTGTGGAGAGAGGAAGACTTTATGACCAAACAAGAATTAGAGAGCATTATAAAATGCAAAATGGATAATTTTGATTATATTAAATTGAAAAGCTTCTGTACAAACAAAGCCAATGTAACCAAGATCAAGAGGGAGGTGGGAAATTGGGAAAGAATTTTTACACCTTGTGTCTCTGATAAAGGACTCATTTCTAAAATTTATAGAGAATTGAGCTAAATCTATATGAATACAAGTCATTCCCTAATCGATAAATGGTCAAAGGTTATGAACAGGCAGTTTTCAGATACAGAAATTAAAGATATCTATAAACATATGAAGAAATGCTCTAAATCACTATTGATTAGAAAAATGCAAATCAAAACAACTTTGAGATACCACATCTCTCCAGTCAGATTGGCTAAGATGAAAAAACAAGAAAGTGACAAATGCTGGAGAGGATGTGGACAAATTGGAACACTAATACATTGCTGGTGGGGTTGTGAACTGATCCAACCATTCTGGAGAGCAATCTGGAATTATGCCCAAAGGATTATAAATAATTTCCTACCCTTTGACCCAACAATACCACTTCTAGGGTTATATCCCAAAGAGATCACAGAAGTGGGAGAAAGACCCATATTACAAAAATATTTATAGCAGCCCTTTTTGTGGTTGCAAAAAATTGGAAACTAAAGGGGTGCCCATCAATTGGGGAATGGCTAAACAAGTTGTGGTATATGAATATAATGGAATATTATTGTGCTATAAGAAACGAGGAGGTGACAAATTTCATAATTACCTGGAGAGACTATATTATACAAACTGATACTGAGCGAGAAGAGTAGAATCAGAAGAAATCTGTATACAATCACAGACATACCATATCTGTGATGACCAATTATGACAGACTGGACTCTTTTCAGCAATGCAGTGATATAAGTCAATCCCGAAAGACTCAAGAAAGAGAGAAATGTGCCATCCAGAGATATAACTAGAAAGAACTGAGCCTGAATCCTGATGGAAGCAAACTAAATGATCTTTTTCTTTTCATTGTTTGGTTCTATTTCTTCTTTACCATCTTTCATCCCACCTGGTACAATACGCCTTTGTAATTGGAATGTCTAATATGAATGTATTTGCAGATCCTATACTGAACTATATGCAGT
Source organism: Gymnobelideus leadbeateri (assembly GCA_011680675.1). Taxonomy (NCBI): domain Eukaryota; kingdom Metazoa; phylum Chordata; class Mammalia; order Diprotodontia; family Petauridae; genus Gymnobelideus; species Gymnobelideus leadbeateri. Next base: position 56,765 of record WOXC01010502.1, read on the forward strand.
CGTGGGGGGAGGGGGCAGGGAAGTAAAGGAAATTTGAAAATCAAGGAACTATGGAATTGAATCTTGTTAACTGAAACTAAACTAATAAATTATTTTAAAAAAAAAAAACAGTAACAGATTTGGGCCTAGGGATAATGAAAGGCTTATGGCCTCAGACAAATACCTCATCAAGTGGTAAGATTCAAAGGGGTTCCCAGAGCCTAAACCCCATCAATTTCATTCTCCCCAACATAACCTTAATATGTTCCCTTATCTTTATTCACACTGTCAATACTCCATAGTAGGCAACTGGCTTGCACAGCAGAGAGAGCATTGAGCCTGTAGTCATGAAGACTGGAGTTCAATTCTGGCTTCAAACATATATAGATAAGCAAAGCTACCATTTAAAGTGCTAACTACATGCCAACAGCTAGGTGGTGCAGCGACTAGAGTGCTGGGCCTGGAGTCAGGAAGACCTGAATTCAAATCCAGTCTCTATTATCCAGGATAATAATAGTATCCATATCCTAGGGCTATTGTGAGGACTAAAGGAAATAATTTTGTAAAGTGTTTTTTAGCATTGTGCCTGGCATAAAGTAGGTGCTTAATAAATGCTTGTCCACTTATATACACAGGATATCATTACCTTTCACTTGGGTTATTCCAATTGTTTCCTAATTGATTTCACTACTTCAAGACTCTTCGCACTCTTTCTGCACATAATTGCTAAAGCGTGTGACTAAGTCATGACTATATTAACCCCTTCCTCAAGAAACTATAATAGTTTCCTCTAGGATCAAATATGAATTTCTTTTTTTGACATTTCAAGCTCCTCACAGCCTGGCCCCTACCTATCTTTTCAATCTTCTCATATTGCTTACTTCCTTGACATATTCTTCAATCCAGCCTGCCTGGCCCATTTGCTAGTTCTGACACATAATACCCTATCTACCATCTCTGTGCCTGCTCCATGATTTCCCATATCTGAAATGCTTTCCCTCCTTACTTCTACCTCTTGGAATTTCTGGCTTCCTTCAAGGACTAAACCATATGTTTCCTTCAATAGGAGGCTTCTCCACTTCTACCCCAATCTCAACTCCCCTTAGTTCTTAGGGATCATGAACTTGGATAGAAAAATAATTACAACTTTATTTTTTCTAACCTTTGGTTTCCTTTGTAGTCATACATATTTTATGCATTAAAAACCATTATTCTAAGGAGTTCATAGGCTTTCCTAAACTTCTAGAGGGGTCTACAATACTAAAAATAGATTAAGAACCCTTATGGTAGAGAATCCCCCTCTAAGGTAACCTTCCACTTACATTGTATGTACAGTGCTTTACCCACAGTAAATAGATAATAAATGATGGATTGGTTTTTAAAATTTAACAATGAGTCTGATGACTAGCCAAGCAAGTTCAACTCCCTTTCCCTCCTCCCTCCCAAAAAATGGAGGATGTAGCATTTTTCCCCTTTCTTTCCTAACATAGAACCACTCCACGTGTGGGCCTATTAAGTAAGTTGGTTTACCCTGCTCAACAATACATCTTTGAACTAAAAAGTTATCTGGATCCATACCTACAGTCTTTAGCCTATAATTACCTAGTTAAAATAAATATATGAATAGTTGAGGCCTGAATATTATACCACACTTTGGAAGAAAGGCTCATAAGGGAATAGACCATAAATATGTCCAAGAAAAAATAACTTGTCCTTATCACATAGACTGTCTTAGTCTGCAGTGTACTGTAAGAAACAGCATGGTCTGTGCCAATCACTATAAACAGAGAAGAAGTACAACATGTGACATATTTACACAGTATCTTTCTCTGAGGATCTCATGGTATCAAGTGAAATGCTAGATGGACAGGGTTGTTAATGGCCTGCAAAAACAATCTTCCTCAATTGTCTCCCTCAAATTCCTGCATCAGTTAGTTACTCCAGTGAAGGCACCCATCAAAATGTTATTGAAGTCAAGCAATACATTTAGTTTACCCAACTCCCTACTTAAAATCCTAACAAAAAGATTTTAAAATTAGATCAACCACTGTTACCTACTAAGATAGTTCGTTGTGCAAGAAATCAATGAGGGGAACTAAAAATCGTCATTGAGAAAGGAGAATGGGAAGAGGAAATCGGAGCACTTTACATTACAAGAACAGCTTCCAGCAGACTCCAGAGCATCCTATGAAGACCCTGGGCAATTGGGTCAATATAAGGAATGATAGATCTGGAGTCAGGAAACTTGGGTTCAAATCCCAGGACTGCAAATCACTTTCTGTGTGACTTAGCAATCATTCAATTGTTCTAACATATAAGTCTAAGATAAGTGTTAGGCATTTTGCTTGGGACTGGGGGTTTGAGCACAAAAGTCAGATGATCCCACCTTTGAGGACCTTACAATTGAACAGGAGGATAAAAAAGAAAAGCACCTATACTAGGCATCTACAGAAAACATTCAGGCTCTGTACGAGGTCATTGTGAGGGGAGGCACAAGCAGTTGAAGGAACCAAGAAAGACTTCATGGAGAAAGTGATGCTTAAGTTGAGCCTTGAGGGAAACTAGAAAACATCACTTAAGTTCTCTGAGCTTAACTTTTCTTAAATGCAAAATAAGGGGATCATACTAAATAAAGTCTAAGGTCCTAACTCTATCATCCTACGGAAAGGTTTAAAGTGGGGATGTTAGGAGATGGGTAGAATTCTGACAATGAAGGTCAGCTGCCTCAAGATCTACTCGTCTGAAAGCTCAGATTTAGAAGAGATTTCAGAAGCGAGTTAGTACACACCTGAGCACAAACAGCCTTCAAGGGAAGCAGTAATCTTGTTGGATACTTCTAATGAGGAATAGTCTACTAAAGCACTGTTGAGTTGCTAATAGATTTAAAGGCTAGAAATAGTCAGGCCAAGATTGTCCTTTCATTCTCATTTGGTTCTTTAAAAAAAAAAAAACCTAATTCTTCAATTAGCCACAGAATTCAAACAAAAATCCATTTGAATTTTGGGCCAATTTGAAATATAAATGACTTGGATAACTGTGACTATGTAGACTAGGCCATATAAATGTATGAGTCCTCATGGGGTCCTTGACTGAAATCCTAAAGTCCATCTGTCCTGTGGCAACACTTTCATTTTTTATTGACTAGAAAACTGAAGGTAAATGATTCATTGAAGCATTTCTACTTACTCTTGGCAGAGCAGGCACCAAATCCCAGTCTCTTAGGACCTATAATTCATTGCCCTATCCAATAAACTTTTCACCTAAATGTGAGCCCATAAATAGCATGGTGGCAGTGGAAGGAGGATAGACTTGGAGAAAAGGAGTTTAAATACTAGTTTCATCATTTACTATTGCTATGATTTTAGACAAGTAACTTCACCTCCACGGGCCTCTGCTTCCCCATCTGTAAGATAAAAAGGTTGAACTTGATGGTCTCTTCCAGCTCTATATCTATCATCTCCTTTGATCCCTATGGTAATGTGAAAATCCTGCCAACCCCTCCCCACACCCCCCAAAAAAGGAAAAGGCATAATGGTCAAATTAGGGAGAAGGAAGTAAGCATAAGAAGTCAAGGGAATTTATAGTAGGCCATGTATATTTTGTCACACTGAGCACACTTTGGTTGATCACTGAGAATTATTCCCATCCGGTAATAGAGATCTCTCAATTTGTTATTTTGTTAATATAATAAAGGGGAAGAATGATATAATTTGTTGTTTCAACAAAATTTTATTTAAACACAAGTAATCCTCTAAGGAATATCATAATCCCCATGATTCCAGCATCTGGAAAATCCATTCTGTGCACGTTACCATCTTCCTCTGTATATTTCTATGTTTGTACTCTGGTATTCTGCTTCTATGGAGCCGGTGCCAGGGGTTTTTAACTGACATCGTGATCGCTTATTTATCTAGCCAGGTCCTAAGTACAGGAAAAAGTCATGGAGTAGGATTAACAAGGAAACAATTTTATGATGGGTCTGTAGTACTTACAATTTGTCTATGGGGAGGGGGGGAAGATGTAGTAAATTAGGACTGCTGTGACTGCTTCCTTTTTTTTCTTTATTAGTGATCACCCAATAGACTCTTTATTTTGCAAAATATATTGATCGAATGCCGACTCCCTGGTAATAGGTTTTCTCTAGTCTGTTATAAGGATTAAATTATTAGCAATCAATGGAGTCCCTTGTAGCCATATATTAAGTGTAAAATGCACTGGTTTGCCTCTCAATTGAACTTCCACCCTCTCTCCCATATCTATAGTCTTTTGTTAAAGCAACCCATTCATGTATTTGGTGCAATTAAAGAAGTTTATGAAAGTGAACTGGGAAGAGATAGGAAAAGGAATATAAGCTCTTTTTCATATGAATTTCTAAAGCCAGAAGGATCATGGATTTAGAAGTAGAGGTAATCATCCAAGGTCATCTAGTCCAACTCTTCTTTTTTTTTTTAACAGATGAAAACACTGATGCCCAGAAAGATTAATAATAGCTACTAGCTAATATAATATAACATATATGAATAGGTATATGTACATAAAATCCTTTATAGGTTTGCAAAATGATTTATATATTATCTCATTCTATCTCACAAAAATCCTGTGAGATAGGTTTTATTATTATCAGCAGCATTTTACAAATGAGATAACTGAGGCAGAAAGTGGTTGTGTGACTTAACAAGGTCAAAAGTTAGTAAATGTCTTAGATCTGCTTGACTCCAAAGTCCAATGTTCTAGTTGCTTAACAACCTAGCTGACTTGCCCAAGGTCTCATAAGTAGTAAGTGTCAGTGAGGGTATTTGAGTACAATTCTTTTGATTCAAGAGCAATGAGTCCTGGAGATGAGCAAAGCTCTACTTTGCCATTTTTCTTCTAAAATATTAAATCTTATAATTCTGTATGTAACTAAAATGAGTGTTATACAAAACAAGTATTTTTTGCACAAAAATAGATTTAATTTATTTTACTTTGCACCTGTATAATCCTTTCCTTCAGCTAATTATGTTCTGATTCTCCTCAATATAACTGTGCACACCTTCTTGTCTCCTCTATTAGATTGTAAGTTCCTTGAGGGTAGAGACTGTCTTTTGCCTCTTTTTGTATCCCTGGTTTTTAACATGGTGCCTGGTACATGGCTGGCATTTAGTAAATGTGTATTGATTGATGAGAAGAGATATCCTAGCAATATATTTCAAGCTCCCAAATGTACTTTGAACAAATTAGCTGACCTAAATAACCACTTTTCCTCAGTTGATTATGGCTATGAAATTTGACCTTCCTCAGGAGGAACCCTTGAGAAATCACATCCACTATTAACAGGAGTATCTGGTAATAGTACTGAAAATAGAGAAACAAAATTAATTGGTAAGAGTCATGGAGCTTGTGCCTAACTCTGCTTGAGGCAGCTCTAAATACAGCCAGCATGAGCCAGAACAAGATTCCCGTATCTAACCCAAGGGGTTCAATGTGAGGCAAACAGAATCATGTGGGTAGCATGGGGAAATGCCAATTTGTCATTCTTCTGGTCATTTAAAGAAATATTGCCCACCCTGTATAGGCATCACTAAAGTGAACTACAGACACAAACCGTTCATTACCCATTTAAGTTGGTTGGTGCAAAATGCCAATATAAGTGATGCTTCAGGCTGACTCCAAAATATTTTTCCTTCAATATTTTTTAATTAATTGGTATAATGGGAAAAAACACTTGTTCTGGAATAAGAAAACCTGAATTCAAATTCTGCTCCAACATGTACTACAAGTGTGACCTTGGGCAAGTCACTTAACTCCTCAGGTGTCAGTGTCTTTATTTGTAAAAACAATATTTAAACCAGATGACCTCTAACATGGGTTTCTATAGCTCTATATTTCTATAGCTCTTTTATTTCATTTCTGTAATTTTATGTTTCTAATAATCTGAAGCATTTTCTTAACCCATTTCCCTTTGTCTGGATGGACACAGTCAAGATAAGTCAAAAGAAAAGTCATTACATAGATGCATATGATTCATTAAAATTTCAGAGTTGTTCAAGACCAGAATAAGCTGAAAAAAAGCAACATCAAAGGAAAATGCCCAATGGCTCTGGCTTTGGGTCTGTTGTGCCCCTCCATTGTTGCTCTCTATATCACTTCCAGATCCAGATGTGATTAGTGGTATTTGCAAGACTGAGTGACAAGTCACCACACCAAAGCACCTAAAAATCAGGAAAGGATAGAATGTTCTTTTCTAAGACATCTACTAAAGTAAAGACCTATTTGTATTTAGTTTAGTCGAATTTCATTTCCCAGTCTGAGGGTAGGGAAACAGTGGGAGAGGAAAGGAGAAAAAAATGGGTACTAAAAAGGACCTTACCTCACTTTAATAAGTCTAATTACAAGAAAATGCAATTTGCAATCAGTAACCCCCCCCCAAAAAAAAATAAGACAGAAAAAGAAAAAGAAAACAATGCATTTTCTTTTCTAACATTTCAGCCAGCTGTTTTGAAAGGTACAGCTCTAATCTCTTTCCCTCCACATGTTCAAACAGATGAAAGTAATTTTGTGCTCAACTGTCTATAAGTAATTAGGCTGGGATGTAAAGGAGTCTTTATATATCCGTTCAGAAAGAGCTACACTCTTAGCATACAGAATAATTATTAGCAATCTTCTTCATCTGTAAGGTATACCTTATGCATTTTGCATGAGTCCCCATTATTAACATAACCTGGCTATCAAAGCTCCATTGAAACTGGCGTCTTCTTTTTCATGTAACTGACTGAAATTCCCCAGAAATATAATAATTTTAAAACAGTGGTGCTGATGATTTGTTTCAGCTGTAATTTATTATGTTTTTCCTCTTCTTTGTTATTTGCTTGGTAAAGACCTAAGCCAGTGGGGCTCCAATTTACACAAGCAAGTGCTCTGCTTTCCTGACAAGGTAGATATTAATATTCAGGAAGGGTCCTGGAACACCACCTTGTGTCAGACTCACAGGCTAAACTCTCTTAATCTTATTAATTAGGAGGTCACAAAAAGAATGCTTTATTTTGCTAAGTGGAATTTACTGCTATAGATATGGGCACAGTCATTTTAAAAGAACTGGAGGTTCCCCCCACCCTGTTATATACTCCCTGTGTCTGTTTTATCCAGGTTAAGAAAGAACTAGAAAGATGGAGTCTATGGTTGCATTTCTATAGCAATCTTCATTGTTTTTGCCTCTGTGTAGAAGTTTCTACAGAAATCCTTTCCAAGAAGAATGTCCAACTTTGTGAAAGCTAAGTGCTTGGGGGCAAGTGGTGCTGTCTAAATCTGGGGTTATGTGTATAACCCCTATCAGCAAGGAGGCCAATAGGAAATATGGCTTTCCCAGCTGGAAGGAAAGATTGAAGGATCATGTGAAGTATGAGGGAGCTCACAAGTTTTAGAGCTTTCCCCATCCCCTCGAGGGAGCTCCTATCTACTGTGACCCTTCAGTCTCTCCTTCCAGCCAGGAAAACAATTCCCATCATCTCTTTCACTTTGTCTATTTTCATATCTATATGGAACTAAATTGAAAAACTCCTCCAACTTTCAACCTGAAATATACTGTCATTCTTAGTATTCAATGATCCCATTTTCATAACCAAATAAAAATTAAGGTTTAAAACCCAGATATGCTTTAAATCTCTAAGAAATCATTTTTACTGGGGATGTAGAGAATGATCTCTGAAGATTCTTCTGGTGGCATCAAAGAGGGAGCTATATCAATGTCACAGTGAAAAGACCATCATGATTTCGTGTCTCCTAGAATCAGTTCCTTTCCTTGACTCTATGAAATGAGTTTGGACTCCAAAATCAATTTTCGTTAAAATGTTCTATGATTCTAGATTATACTACTAAAATTATATGAATGGAGAAAGAAAGAAAGAAAGAAAGAAAGAAAGAAAGAAAGAAAGAAAGAAAGAAGGAAGGAAGGAAGGAAGGAAAAAAGGAAGGAAGGAAGGAAGGAAGGAAAGAAGGAAGGAAGGAAGGAAGGAAGGAAGGAAGGAAGAAGGAAGGAAGGAAGGAAGGAAGGAAGGAAGGAAGGAAGGAAGGAAGGAAGGAAGGAAGGAAGGAAGGGAGGGAGGGAGGGAGGGAGGGAGGGAGGGAGGGAGGAAGGGAGGGAGGGAGGAAAAAAGTAAGAAAAAATTCCAGGCAGAATACACAGTGAAAAGAGCACTGTCCTTAGATTCAGCAGACTAGCAGCTAAATTCTAACTCACTTCCAGAATCAAATATAAACCCCATTTTCTTCTTGTACTTTACTTCCTTCCAAACATTCTGTAGTCCAGCTACACTGGCTTAATTGCTCAGTGGAAGTGGAAGTGGAAATTGAATAGTTCTTCCACTTCTGTGCCTTTGCATTACTGTCTTGTAATTTCTCTGACTTCCTTGAAAACTCAGTTCAAATAGCACCTTCTGCAGGAAACCTTTCCCCATTCTGTCACTAGTACCTCCTCCTCTCAGATTTACTTCCCCTCTACTTTAAATATATCTTATATATAACTAGAACTTACATGCTGTCTCCCCCATTAGAATGTAAGCTTTTTGATGGCAGACTAATTTTGCCTTTCTTTGTTTTCCTAGAACTTAGCATGTTGACTGGCTCATAGTAAGAGCTGAATAAATACTTGCTGACTGACTTACTTCCTGTGTGACTCTGAACATGGAACTTAATCTACATGGCTCTGAGTTTTTTCACCTGTAAAATAAGGAGACTGAATTCGATGTCCTCTGAGGTTCCCTTCAGCTCTACAGCTATAAACTACCCCTAGCAAGACATTTAACTTTTCACCTTTTCTGATCTAGTTGTTAGTATTCTATCGCTTCTGAAGCTATTGTGCATATATACATCTATTTATATATTGTATGCCTGCTGTAAGAGGTTAAGTTCTCTGAGGAAAAGGATTTTTTCCCCTTTTCTTTTGATTCATTTCCATTCAAAAGCCATGTGTTAAGAAGCTACTACTTAGGCAAGGCATGGTCCCAGGTTCTGTGTGTACAATGACAAAAATGGAACAGTAGCTGCCCTTGAAAGCTTCACATGTCACTAAGGGAATATAGAATATCCTCAGATAGGTAAATGGAAAATATCTTCAGAAAATAATATAAAGCTTTGCCCATAGGGGGTGTTTAATAAATGCTTGTTGGATTAATTTGGAATGAGTCTGTAAAATAAGAATAATCATAGTGCTTTACCTGATAGCATTACTGAAGATAAACTCTATATCTATGATCCTATTAGCTTATAAAATGAGAGATGTGAAAATGCTTAGAAATGTTAAAAGAATGCAAGAACAAATCATCAATAACTATCTCATGAACACATCAAACTGAAAAATGAACAGATGTGGCAAAAGCATTGCAATTTGGGGAATATTTCCTGATACGCCATTCATCCTGACCCCATCCCTAATAAGACAGATCTGAGTTGTTCCTAGAATGCTGAATGGAATATTCCAATAAGATCATTGCACTTGTGAAAAATGAAGAGACAGTTTCATCTTACCTTTCCTGTTGGCTAACATCATAAGCTTAGGAAGATCATTGAAGGTTTCTCTATGCCAATGTGTCTCCATACAAAATGAAGAGAAGTTTATGTATGAAATGAACTAGGGCATGGAGTTTCTGTGTAACAGTTTGCTTCCTTTTTCTGTGAAAGATAGCCCTATCTTTTTCCCCATCTGGGGCTCAAACTATTTCTCTATGTCCACCACCTACCCACCCAAGAAATAAGTTGAACTACTCTTCTCTGCAAAGTGACTTGCCCAGGGTCACACAACCAATTTGCTAAGAAATGGGACCAGACTCCTAGTCTTACTGGCTTTGAGGTCAATTCTCTATCGACTATGCCCCACTGATTCTCTTAATATTGTCACCCACAAAGAATAGTTTATAAAAGAAACTATGTACAATCATTTAAGAGAAAATCACCTTCAACTTTCAGATTCCCCATTTTGTGTCCCTATTCCATAATACTGTTTCCTCTACCCACATTTGAGGTCTCCAATGCATGGAGCTTAACTATGTACTTAAATTTACCCATGACCTGGCAAATCCTAGGTCAAGTTATTTCTACTAGTGCTATGTGGTGGAAGTGGCCATACACATTACTAAGGAACAGATGAAGTCAATCATTTGATTCACTCATAGTAATAAGTACATGCTAATGCAAGACAGTGTGAATTACAAAATTTCCAGGGTTATGCATGGAACATGACTGTCATCAACCAACATGTGCAATTGTGTGCTTGTTTGTTTGTTTCCTAACTCAATCCAGTGATTAGCTGGAATGTTTGCTCCAGTTCTGAATTCCTGAGCTGTACTTCTAAAGTCTCCTTTTCTTTCACATTAAAATTTTCTGTGGGTACAGTCCATCAGCAGGGAAACAAATTGATTTTTCATTCCCAGGCTTGCAAGTATATGTGATCCCAGCTTTTAAAGACAATAATTATATTATTTAAAATAGTCCCATCATGATAGTCCCATTATGATCAAAATTACTTTCCCACAATTTGAAAAGAAAATGTTTCACTGTTGAGATTATGGCAAACATTCCATTTTCAGTAACCATTATTTCCCCCTTAATGGAGAGGGTTATTAGAATCACTTCAAGTCTGATTGATGACCAAGATGTTATTTCACTTATTCTGACCTTGTAATAAATAATCGTGTTGTATTGCAGCAATTTATTTGGTTGGGGACTGGTTGTTATATGTTGCTTCAAATTATGATGATATGTAGGGGCCACTTGGTTCATAATTGCAGTCTTGGTAAATATCCAGGTTTGAGCTCTCATTGTTCTGCTAAAGTGGCTAAGAAGTTTAAATCCTTATTAGCTGTTAAAAAAATGTTAGTAATACTTGAGTCACCTAAATTCTCTCTACAGTCTAGCTAATATTGCCAATTATCCTAAAACATCTGAGGAAGTCCTGTGGTAGGGGTAAGGGGGAGAGAAGAGGTAGGGAAATACAGGTCCCTGCCATATTTATGTTCTCCCACCTGAGTTAGATTTTTCTCTCTTTCTTCAGGACATGTTATCACCTCCTCTAATTTTTACCACATCTTCCAATTGTCTTTGTAATATGATTTTCTGCTGAATGCATCACAATGATTTCAGATGGACTGCATACTAGTAAGTAGACCGGAGGTTTGGCTTTTATTTCTTTCTCTGGTCATAGTGTGGGCTTCATTAAATTACATAACCTTGACCTTTCCAATTGGCATCTTCTGGTTCTCCAATATGTAAGATCATTACTTGCCCTTTGTTGGAGTTAATAAGATAATGTCAATTGGCCTCTCAGAAGTCCTTAGAGAAAGAAAGCTTTCCTACAAGGGGGAAGAAATAAAAGAATAATTTGTATTGCATTGCAATCCTATTTATGACTACAAAAGAGAAGTGGGCACTCATTAGAAAATGCTTATTGTTACACTGACAGAAGTCATAAAATATTAAGGGAAAATGTTGATTGTGTAAAGTGAGGTTTCAAGTCCATCACTCACCATTTTACTTTTGACTCTGAGTTTATCCATGCAGGCTGTCGGAGTTCACTAATTTTAACTAATTTATTATGCCAACAGAAGCCATTAAGATATACCAAAAGTTAAAGGGGCAATCTGATATGCTGCACTTAGAACCAACAAGACCTGTAGCTTCCTGCCTCTCATATATACTAATGTCACCCTGGGAAAATCACTGAATGTCTCAGTGCCCCAGGCAAATCTCTAAAATTATAAATTATGAGACTAGATTCTGATCTATATTAGTCCATGGAGGTTCTCAACATGATTTCTTATACTAATAAAGTCAAAGGTTAGTTGAAAAAAAATGTAACTTAAGAAAAAAGGATATACTTGGAGTTTGACTTACTGTTTAGTTCTTAAAATGGTAAACAGGAAATGTTTTCAAAAGAGCATTTTTTGTCATTTCTAAGAGATTTCAATGAAATTCATCATGTTGTTGGAGACTACAAAGAAATATAAGGTATCCCCCAGTGGGCTCATTCTGCCATTTTAACATGAATTTTAAAATTGACTGAACATTTTATTAATATAATTCAATGTCTCCCTTTTAAAATTAACTTTTAATGTCTATAATCTCATTCTGTGATATCTGTAGTTCACAAAAACCTAAGAATATTATAAAGGTTCAAGTAGACCTCAAGAAAATACACTATCTTACCTTAAGGTTCTACAATGTGGTTCTGCTGGCCCTCAGGGCCTTTTTAATTTAAACAAATACTTTATTAACTTCTGTTTTACATCATTCATTTCCGCCAGATTTTGAGTTACAATCATTTTCCCCCCATTATTCCCCTACCCAACCTCCCTGAATAGCAGTCCCACAAGATATCGCTTCCTCCAATCTGCTCTCTCCCATACCTTCTCCCATACCCCCATCGACTTTTCCATTAGAGGGAGATGAATCTTTGTGTCCCAATGCCTGCACATCTTATCTCCCAATTATAGGCAAAAGAGTATTAATAATAGTATTTATATATATATTTGAAACATTTAATGTTACGACCTTGAATTTCAGATCCATTTCCTTCCTCCCTTGTCACCCATTCCTTCTTGGGATATAAGTAATTAAGTATATGTTGTATATGTCTAGCTATGCAAAACATTATCATAGTAGATATATTGTACAAGGCTGCTTATAATTCCCTCCCACTCATCCCACCCCCCACCTGGTCCATTCCCTACATGATCCTGTCCCTCTTCTATAATGGGTACTTCTAACCTCCCCTCACCCCAAGGATGCCCTCCCATCCATCATCCCTCCTCTCATCCCCCTTCCCCCTATCCTGCTGCAGGTTGAGATATCCCATTTAGTATGTATGTCATTTTCTCCCTGAACCAAATTCAATGTGAATGTGGTTTTGCCTTTTTAGCCTTCCTTATTCTCCCCCTCCTTTGCACCCACTTCCCCTACATGAGATAGTTTACCCTACCATGTCTCTCCCATCTCCTCTTGCCACTTTCCTCTCTCACCTCATAATTTCATCCCTTGAGTACTCTCCCTTCCCAACAAAATCAACCTATGCCCTCTATCCATATATGACTGTAACCATATACACACACATTCACATATGTATTCGTACCACACCCCCTTCTTCCATTATTTTCATAGTGGGAAAGATATCATCAGTCACAGATATTGCTTTTCCATATAGGAATGTAAATAGTTCAACTTTGATAAGTTCCTTTTGATTTCTTTTCCCTGATTACCTTCTCAGGCATCTCTTACTTCTTGTGTCTGGATGTCAAATTTTCTATTCAATTCTGGTTTTTTCCTCAAGAATGCTTGAAAGTCCTCTATTCCACTGAATGACCATATTTTCCCCTGAAACAAAATACTCAGTTTTGCTGGGTAGGTGACCCTTGGGTTCATTCCCAGTTCTTTTGCCCTCTGGAATATCATATTCCATGCCCTTCGATCCCTCAGTGTAGAAGCTGCCAGGTCCTGGGCTATTCTGATTGTGTTTCCACAATATTGAAATTGTTTCTTCCTGGCTGCTTGTAGTATTTTCTCCTTGATCTGGGGATTCTGGAACCTGGCTATAATATTTCTGGGAGTTTTCTTTTTGGGATCTTTTTCAGGAGGTGATCGGTGGATTCTTTCAACCTCTATTTTGCCCTCTGGATCTAAAACATCAGGGCAGTTTTCCTTGAGAATTTCTTGAAGGGTGATTTCTAGGTTCTTTCTTGATCATGGCTTTCAGGTAGTCCAATAATTTTTAAATTGTCTCTCCTGGATCTATTCTCCAGGTCAGTGGTTTTTCCCATGAGATATTTCACATTGCCTTCTAATCTTCGTTTGTTTGGATCTGCTTAACAGCATCTTGATTTCTCATAAAGTCATTAGCTTCCATTTGCTCCAGTCTAACTCTGAAGGAATGAATCTCCTCAGTGAACTTGAGATTCTTTTTCCATCTGGCAAATTCGACTTTTTAAGGCATTCTTCTCCTCATTGCCCTTTTGGGCCTCCTTTGCCATTTGAGTTAGTCTATTTTTTAAGGTGTTGTTTTCCTCAGGCTGTTGACCCTCATTTCATACTTTTCCTGCATCCTCCTCATTTCTCTTTCCAATTTTTCGTCCACTCTCTTATTTGATTTTTAAAGTCCTCCTTAAGGTCCTCTATGGCCTGCAACCCACTCATGTTTTCCCCTGGGGCTTTTGGAGCAGGACTTCTGACCTCACAGTCCTTTTCCCGCTCTATGCCCCCAAATAGAGTCTAGGGTTGCATTTTTCTGTTTCCTTTGCCTTGGCATGTTGCCACTTAATTGCTTGACTTTTGGGCTTGTTGCCACACTATGGCTTTAAGGCCAGCTAGAGGAATTTTCGTCCCGAACGTGTGGGGGGGCAACTTCCGTTTCTGGCAAGCTGTAAACCCACCCACAACTTCCACCCTAGATCACAATCCAGATCCAGGGAGGTTAAAGCAAGAGCGGTTACCCCCCAAGACTGATCGCTGGATCTCCCCACGATTTGTAGGCTGGGAGCCGGAAATGCCTCTGAAAACTACACAGTGGTGTGTCTCCTCAGCAGCTTCTAGCCCCCAGGGGAGGGAGCTGACGCATTCCCCAAATACAGGTCCCAAAGTCCATAGGACACTGACCTCTTACTTTGTCCTAGACAAGTCTATGTTGATAATTCTGGAATCTCCACAGTTCCTGGTGTTCTGGGGTTCCTCCAGCCGGCTGCTGGCCCTGCCGCCCTGGAGCTAAAACCTCGGCTCACATGGACCTGGGCTCGGCTCGGCTCCTGCGCTCTGCCGGCTCCCAGACCACTGCGCTGGTCCTTCCTGCAGGGTGCTGGGCTGTCCTCAGCGGGAGGTTAGCTTCTCTTTGTCGTTCTGTGGGTGCTGGGGCTCCAGAAGATTTTCAGAGTCCTTTTTTACATAGTTTGTAGAGAATCTGGGGGCAGAGAGGCTTGGACGAGCTGTTTCTACTCCGCCATCTTGGCTCCGCCCCCCCCCTCAGGGCCTTTTATGGCCTTGATGTTCATGTGTTCCTCTCACTTTTCTTACTCTCGTCTTGCATTTTAAATCTTTGAGGTCGTATTCTGATAATTTATCCTTTGTTTGAACTGTACACACTTATAAAGGTCAGGAGGCAACATGTTTATAGTAGAAAGAATAATAGATTAGCAAGCAAGAGAAACCCTGAACATGATCCCAGGCTGTCTACTAATTGTGTAGAGTTGGTAAATTTAATGAATCAATCAATAAGCATTTATGTAGTGTCTCCTATGCACTAGGTACTTTATTTCTAATTCTTAGACTTCAGTTCTCTCATTGTTAAATGAGACTAAATGATTAGTAAAGTTCATTCTAGCTCTAAAATTCTTTGATTCTATTATAACTGTCCAATGAATGTCCAGTCTTTAGAGCATGCTTAGAGCTGCCTTTCCTGGTGAGTTACACAAGACATACACATCTATGCCTTGACTAATTTCAATGCAATCACATATGGGGGCATGTTGAGCTAACTTCTAGTCACAAGTGACTGAGAGGCTAATATTGTTTGGTGACAAAGAGTTTTCTAGTTAACTTAGGAGCCACAAAATTTATGACTCAATAGCAGATGAACCAGGACATAATTTACCTACAATCTGCCTCTCTCTCAGCTCTATTGGGTCTTTTTTTTCCAACAAAAAAAAAGACAGAACAATTGGGTATTATGGGATGGAGATATGGAGGGATGCCTTATTTCCCATTCAGTTGTCATATGTCCATGAACACATTGCCTCTGTTTCTCTTTAATTTATCGATATTGTATTTGGTTTGTTGTATTTGGTGAATTTTGTTAATTCAAATTTTTAGCATCAATTTTTTTACTGGAATTTTGTATTCAGGCCAGTTCCTACTGTTACTCTTGGATGGGCTGGATAGAAGTTCCTCCAGCATGTTGGATGGACCTTGAGGAGAATGAACCTTGAGATGGACCTATTTGGAAGGCTTAGATAGTTTGCAATCTGCATACTTGGAGGGAATAACCATGTCAGATACTCATAAAATATTGAAGAATTAATGATGAGGAAGCAAACTACCAGTTCTTCAATAAAATGCTTCAAGCTTATTCCAGTACTTTTGAATAAAAGAAAAACATTCTGGAATACCTTTTTCAGGGAGAAGGAAAAGAGAGAAGAAAATAATTCTTGTTCTTTATTTTCCCATTTCAGTTCCTAATTAAGTTAGGAAATAGATTAGAGGAGTATTCATTGGTTGGCTTTCATCAGAATGAAGGTAAAATGGAAGAATTTTAAATGCCCTGCATCTATGTCACATTTATGATGATGTTTGCACTCTGTGATGTATATTGTATCTAATATGTTCAAATGATGGAAACTTCTACAGAAAGCTCAATGAAATAAATGAACCTGACTGGCAGATATGAAGCTACATTGTTCCTTTTTTCAAGTGTACTGTAACAGTTCTTTAATACCCAGTATCTACATGAAGTCAAAAGAAACAGAAGACATACTCACTGCCTTCAAGGAGCTTACAATGGAGTTGGCAAAAAAGGACACACACACACACACACACACACACACACACACAATATCTGAATCAATTGTGATAAAAACAATTCATGAAGTGGAAATTCATATTATGTTAATATGCATAAATATTGTAGGCTGTCAGTCAGAGAACCAATCTGATTTATGTAAAATTAAATGTATGGAAAATCTTGAGTTTGTAAATTTGAACAGTTTTAAAGCAGATTAAAAGCATGGATTGATGTTAATGACTTTCAAGGAGAAAGGAAGACAAATTCAAAGAAAGCAAGATTGAAATACACAAGTAATGTCTTAGGGAGGGCAAATGGATTTTTCTTTAATAGGCATAGAAGAATTATTTTTCAATGACTTCCCTGCTCAAGAATTTGAAGTAACTCCTAGGATCTATCTACTGGGTTCTCTCTAAATTCTTCTGCCTAGCATTCAAATACACTATCAACTTCTCCCTATTTCATATCTAGTCAATCCCACTTCCCCAATCCCCAACTATGACCCCTCAACTCCATTAAACCAGGGCTCCTTATCCTCAAACATATCATGTTTATTCCAGCCTTTGTGCCTTTCTGTCATACTGTTATTCCCACATAGCCCTCATCTTTCCTCTTCAGAAATCCAAACCCTACATTTCCAGGACACTGGATCACAATAGTAACAATTAAAGCCTTCCATTCATAAAATTCTGGGGGGATTCTCAAAATGCTTCAAACAACAACCCATGAGGAAATCACCATTTTACATTCTGGGAATATGCTATCTCCTCATCTTTGTTTTTCAGAATCTGTGTTGCCTTTGAGGAATCAGCTCAAGCACCATTTTCTTCATAAAGCTTTTTCTGAGGGCCCTGAATGCTCATAATATCCTTCCCTAAGCATGTTGTATTAATTTTGTTTATATTCTATATGTTCAATTATTATATGAATCATGTTGTGCTTTTAATAAGAATGTAAACTCCCCAAGGGAGGGATTATTTTCCTTTTTTCTCAAGTCTGCAGTATTTAGCACAGTGCTTGGCACAGAATAAGAGATCTATAAATGCTTACTGATTGCATTTCATCATGTACTGGGCACCTACTATGCACCAAGTATCCATACTTCATGCTGGAGGGGATGAAAAACAAATCTGTGAGTAAAACACTGAAGTAGTTGCTATTAGGAAATAAAGAAGATATGAGTTCCACCTTTACTGGAAACAAGAAAGGGGACCTGGGGCAGCTTGAGATCTAATTTTCCCTCACTTTTCCCCTCCCCTCCCCTGACCAAACCTTGAGGAGCCTTCATGTATGTGAGCAATTTTTTAAGGGGGGCAGTTAGTCAAATAAGTTCAGAAACCTCTACATTGTAGAGAGTCATTGTAGATGGTCAGCAATCTCCTCCTTCCCTACCTGATTTGACTTGAACTTCATCTACAGATTAACTAAACTTATTTGATGATGTCCCACTATGGTTCCTTTAACAGGGAAAGTCATTGCTGATCTCTTTAGCTTTCAAAGTGTTCAGATTTGGAAGATATACCCATACATGATATATATGATCACATTTCCAAACTAACGCTTGAGTACAACAAAACCCTATGGTTTTCAATAAACAATAAAGTGAAATGTCACAAGTGTCTGCTCTTTTAAACCACTTTTTAGATAAATAATTCCCTCTCCTCCTATCTCAGGATAAAAAGTAGGACTCCTGCTTTAATCTGTTAACTATCCCAAACTCTGTGTCAAAAAGTTCATTATCTCTCATTGCCTTCTATTCTTTCATTTGTTTGGATCTGTTTAACAGCATCTTGGTTTCTCATAAAGTCATTAGCTTCCATTTGCTCCAGTATAACTCTGAAGGAATGAATCTCCTCAGTTAGCTTTTGAGATTCTTTTTCCATCTGGCAAATTTGGCTTTTTAAGGGATTCTTCTCCTCATTGCCCTTTTGGGCAAAAAGTTCATTATCTCTCATGCATGAATTGTTACTCATGCAGTAGGGATTTCCCCCCCTCTCTCTCCCTCTACATGTGTACCCTTTCCATTACCACTATGATAAAAATCTGAATTCATACCTCCTCTCCTCCTCACCCCTTGAATGCATGCCTTGATCACTCTGGAGAGTCATATTGATTCTACCCTGGTTGGAGAGGATGGAAAGTAGACACTGGAGAGCTTCTCACACAACTTCTATTTTAAAAAATCACCTAGGAAGACATCTCATAATTTCCCACCTGGCTGGTCTCCTAGTACCCTTCCTCCCTGAACAGCCGGGATGTTGATCTAAGTACTTTTGTTTTTTTTTTTTTCGTTTTTTGTTTTTCTTTTTACAAAGGTATCTCTTTTTCATCCCCATAACAACCCTTTGATGTAGGGGCTATCAACCTCATCTTACAGTTTAGGAAACTGAGACAAACAGAAGTTAAGTGAGTTGCCCAATGTCACACAGCTAGTAATTCTCTGAAGCTGGATTTGAATTCAGGTCTTCCTGACTCCAGGCCCAGTTCTCTAACCACTGTACCACTTGGCTATTGTTCTTCTTTTTATTAGGGAAACAGGAACTGGACCTGTGATTTCATTGGCACAGGTAACTCCTAGTTAAAACAACTCCTTCTACCAACACAGACTGGCACCTTACCTGCAACTTAGTCTTAGAGAGTTGTCTGGAGCAAAAATATCAAATATGGGGAAGTGATATGGCCAGTATGTCCCAAAAAGGTTAAAAAGTAATTGAGAAATATTTATCAAAATAAAATAAAAATTCAATTAAAAATAGCTAATGGCAATTTGTAGTTTTCTAAGTAAATAAACAGCTTGCAGGGAGTCTTTGTATGGTTTAGTTCTTTGTTTCTATTGCAGTTTGATACCACTCACTGACCTGGAGCACTGAGGCAGGTTAAGTGACTTGCCCAGAGTCATAGAGCTAATGAATTTTGAGACAGAACTTGAAATCAGGTCTTCCCAGTTTTAATAACTGTTTTATATCCACTATGCACATTGTCTATAACAATTATCATTATTATCATCATCACTTTTACCCTCCTAAAGCAAGAAAAGCAGCAATAATAATCCCTTATATTTTCAAAAGCAGTTTGGTATGTGGGAATTAGTGCATGTAAGGCTTTCAGATATATAACAAAAGTATAGGAATTGTGATTATATTATATAATCATATATTAGACATATATATATATACATATGCACATGCATATGTATATGTATGTATGTATGTGTGTGTGTGTATTTCTGTATATATACATAGATCTTAGAACTGGGCTAGACCTCAAACTCCATCTAATCCAACTCCTCCATTTAAAGATGAGCAATTTTCTTCTGAGCTTGTGAAATATTTTTTTTTGGTTATCTTCATTGATGAAAAGTACTTTTTGAGTCCAGCATGGACCACATCAGCAGAGTGGCTCTAACAAACCAGGAGCAGGCCTCACAGCATTGAATCACGGGCAGGCAGTTTTGGTGTTTTCCAGACTCTGTAACCCACAAATGCCAAAGTCAGTAGGAAAGGTCTGTTGGACCTGGGTGAGAGAGGACATGTTCCCACCCCAGCCCCAGAGTGGCAGCTGCCACATAGCTGCAATAGCTGCTTTCAGAGTTCTTGGCCCACAGATGGTAGGGGGATTGAGCAGCTGATGAGAGAGGGATTGCAGGGATCTTTTTTCTGGTTCTGAGACAAGATCCTCTTGCTTTGCCCATGCTTTTATCTGGGTTACAGACCTGGGTGGCAGCCCTGGGGCAAAGAGTTTGTGTTGGCAGTGGAGAGGAAATCCTCCTCACAGGGTACTTATGGTCACTCACTGACCAGAGCACAGACCAGGAGAGGAACGAACACATTTCCTTTAATCATACAACCTTGGAAGAACTACAAATTTACAGGTCTGTGGAAATACCTCTGAAAACAGCTTCACAAAACCCCTGAAGCTTGGGACAATATACCCTCCACACTGGAAGCACAGTCTTACCTTAACAAAGAGCTAAAAAGTCAAGTAATTGACTGGGAAAATGAGCAAACAACAGGAAAAAAATCAGACTATAGAATCTTACTTAGGTGACAAGGAAGATGAAAACATACAACCAGAAGAAGACAACAAAGGCAAAGCTCCTACATCAAAAACCTCCAGGAAAAATATTAATTGGTCACAATCCATAAAAGAGCTCAAAAAGGATTTTGAAAATCAAGTAAGATAAGTTGAGGAAAATTTGGGAAGAGAAATGACAATGATTCAATAAAATCATGAAAAATAAGTCAGCAGTTTGTTTTAAAAAATGCTGAAGAAGATAACACCTTAAAAAATAGACTAGCCCAAATGGCAACAGAGGTCAAAAAAACAAACAAACAAACAAACAAAAAACAATGAGGAGAAGAATGCCTTAAAAAGCATAATTGGCCAAATGGAAAATAAAGTCCAAAAACTCACTGGAGATAATAAATCCTTAAAAATTAGAATGGAGCAAATGGAAGCTAATGACCTTATGAGAAATAAAGAAATTATAAAACAAAACAAAAAGAATGGAAAAAGTAGAAGACAATGTGAATTATCTCATTGGGAAAACAGCTAACCTGGAAGGAGAATTTAAACATTATTGGACTGCCTGAAAGTCATGATCAAAGAAGGGCCTTGACATCTTCTTTCAAGAAATTATCAAGGAAAACTGCCCTGTTATTCTAGAACCAGAGAGGAAATAGAAATTGAAAGAATCCACCAGTCACCACCTGAACAAGATCCCCAAAGGAAAACTGCCTTGAATATTAGAGCCAAGTTCCAGAGTTCCCAAACCCATGTATAGACAGAGAACACACAGTGAGTTGAATGTGAAGGGATGATATCTAAAGTGTAAAATTAAGAGGTGGGAGAGAAATGTACTGGGAGAAGAATAAAGGGAGACATAGAATGTGGTAAATTACCTCACATAAAAGAGACAAGACAAAAGCTTTTACAACAAAGGAGAAGGGCTGAGGTGAGAAGGAATGAGTGAACCTTACTCTCATCAAATCTGGCTTAAGGAGGGAATAACATACATAGTCAATTGCATATGAAAATCTATTTTATTCTACAGGAAAATAGGAGGGAAGAGGATAAGAGAGGGGCAGGGATGATGAGAAGGAAGGGCAAATGGGAGGAGGGGGCAATCAGAACCAAACACTTTTGAGGAGAGACAGGGTCAAAGAAGAGATTAGAATAAATGGGGGACAGGATAGGATGGAAGGAAATAATTAATCTTCCACACCATGACTGTTATGGACACATTTTGCATGACTACATGCAATATAATCTATATCAAATTACTTCCCTTCTCAATGAGGGTGGGTGGGGAGGGAGGAAGGGAGGGAAAGCCCAACTCAAAGTTTTAAAAAGGAATGTTAAAATAGTTTTTACATGCAACTAGAAAATAAGATATACAGGCAATGGGGTATATAAAGCTATCTTGCCCTACAGGAAAACAGAAGGGAAGGGGGTGAGAGAAGGGGGTGGGGGTGATAGAAGGGAGGGCAGATTGGGGGAAAGCGTAATCAGAATGCATGCCATCTTAGGGTGGGAGGAGGTGAGAGATGGGGAGAAAATTTGAAACAAAATCTTGTGGAAGTGAATGTTGAAAACTGAAAATAAATTAATTAATAAAAGAAAAAAGTAGTCTTCCTTTATTGGAGGAATTTATTATTTTTGAACATTCAGAAGTTATTCTGATTCAAGTCTGGGGAATAATGTGAATGGTCAAATTAGACATTGCTATTTTTTGCTCAAAAAATACTGGGATCCTAATGTAAGTAGCCCATTCTTCTGTGATTCAAAGCTGTCTCTAAAATTTGTTCCAAAAGGGTAATTGCACAAGTGCTTTGGATGATGGCAGGAATCTTCAAGTAAATTTCTAGTCTCCCAAGGTGACTATTTTGAAGGAGATGGTGCTCATTTGGATGTATAAATCTTAGCATGTATGTCAAAAACCATCAGTCCCATGACTTTATTAATTGAGAACCACTTCAGTGGAAGGGGTGTTTGCAATGGCAAAATATTATATTCCTGAGGCATGGAATAACTTATTCAAACATCTTTTTTATTGAAAATGCACTTAATTTTTATAATTTCTTTAGTTGAATTATTCAAAGTGCTTCACATAAATGACGGCACATATTCCTACAGGATCCCAGTGAGATAGATTTGGTATCATTTCTATGCTTTTTTTTCAGATATCTAAAGGGTTACTTCTAGAGTTGAATTATCTTGCCTAAGATCACCAATTAGACCATGATTGGAATCACCTGATTTCTAGTCCTGCTACAAAATTTCTATTTCTCTTTAAAAGAGATTATACTTCCCACCCCCACTCCTATCCCCTAAAAAAAAAATTATAATCAACTGAATTCTCCCCTTAGGTCTAATAGGATAGATACAAAATACTTTCCTAAAAATAGATAAGTAAAGATTCTTGGATTTGGAATCAGAGGATATGAATTCAAATTCTGATTCTGCTACCTACTACCTGAGAGATCTTGGACATGTCACTTTACCTATGTGGTCTTAACTTTTCTCATTTGAAGACTAGTATTTTTAAATGGTCCATAGATCCCTGGGAAGCCCAGAGATCATATCAGGGGGTTCACAGAGTCGAAACTATTTTCGTAATAATTCTAAGATACTATAATACTATTTGCCTATTAAAATACTTCCCCATTTTCCAATTACCTCCCCAAGAGAAACTGGATTTCTTTCATCTACTTCAACTAAAAAAAATATATCACAATAGATTGAATGCAGAAGTAGATATGAGAATACAGCTGTCTTCTATTAAGCTAGACATTAATGAGATTTTGCAAATATGTGTGTATATACACATATGTGTGTGCATGTGTGTGTATATGTATATATGTATATGCATATATATGTAAAACAATGTCACTCTTCTCACTATTTTTTTTGTTTTGGAAAATATATTTTCATTAAAATGTTATTTTTGTTAACATGTAATGAGTTTATTTTAAATGAATAAATATTTACATTTTATTTAAATTTAGTAGACTCAATGGACATTGATTTAAATTTAAAAATATTTTAACTCATTAGCTTTAACTTCTAGTATTGTAAATATTAACAAATATAAATAAGTGTAACTCACATGAACAAATGCTCTTTGAGGTATCCTCAATAATTTTTAAGACTATAAAGTGTTCCTGTGACCAAAAAGTTTGAAAACCACTGGACGAGATGATATTTGAAGGAGCTTAAAATCCTAACTCTCATGAGACCTCCAGTGTGACAGTGTTCCAGAGTATCCAGTACATACAGATTTAGTCCCCCATACATTAGAAGCGATGAATCTATTCTCACTTACCTTTATCTAAACTTCATACAAATTACATTTAAACTTCATATAAATAATAATGTCAAGGGGAAATTAGACTTTAATATGAAGAATATGTGAGCCAGAGTGGCTCCTGGCACAAGGTGGCCTCTTCCTTTCTACCATCTCATTGACCCTTATAGCACTGACAGTAACTTGATCCAGGGAAACTTTGCCCTGTACTTAAAACCTTCTCTATTCATAACTTTCTAAATCTTCCTTGATCACTGGATCCTAAAGTAGTTAGAAGCACTGAGGCTCCTGAATTGTCTTGGTTCCATAGATTACATTATCATTTTTATTCAGTCAACCCTCATCTCTCTCTTGAGCTCCATTCTGCATCACCAACTGTTTTTTAGACATCTCCAACTAGATGTCCCCTAGACATCTCAAATTCAACATGTCCTTAACAGAACTCATTATCTTACCTTTCTGATCTCATTACTCTTTGAAATGTCTCTACTTTTGCTAAGAGGACCTTAATTCTTCTGGTAACTGAGGTTCCCAACCTCAGAGTAATTTCTAACTCCCCCCATTCCCTCATCCTCTATATCTGACGGTAGTCTTTTTAGCTACCATCATTGTTCAGGCCCTCATTATCTCTTACCTAGAATATTGCAACAGGCCTCTAATTAGAATCTCAAGTTACATCTCACCCACTTCTTTAAGACAGGTAAACATATAGATATTTAGATAGAGATAGATAGATAGATAGATAGATAGATAGATAGATAGATAGATAGATGAGATGACATGAGATAACATGACCATGACGTGACATGATGTGGTATGATATGATAAGATAAAGATAGAAAATAGACATAGATGACAGATGATGGAAAGAGTTGAGAGATAAGAGAGATGGAAAGAGAGAGAAAGAGAGCCAGCAAGATATCCTCTGCCTTCAAGGAGGTTATATTCTAATATGAGAAGACAACTATTAAAGGGGAACTGGAGATGGGTGGGATAGAGGGGGCATGCCAGCAGCAGAAGCAGGATGTCCCCTAGATGTCCCCCAGCTAGGTGGCACAGTAGACAGAGCCTGGACAAGGGCCTGGAAGCAAGAAGACCTGAGTAAAAAACCAGTCTCAAATATTTATTAGCTCAGTGACACTGAGCACTTACTCTATATCTGTTTCACTTTCCTTAACTGTGGGGATCATAACAATAGCTACTTTCCAGGCTGGTTGTGAGGATCATATGAGAAAATGTTTGTAATTGTTTACCATGAGTATCTGGCACATAGTAAGCACTTAATAAATATTTATTGCCTTCCTTTCCTTCTTTCCAGAAAGTGATGTGGAGGCCTAGTTCTTGGCAAGTTAGGGAAAAAACTCACCTATCATCAGGATGCAGCATCCCAGGAACAGAATACAAAATAGCTTCCACATAGCTGCTAAAATAATTTTTTAAAGCACAAGTTCAATGACATCACCATGATGATCAAGAACCTTTAGTGACTCCTAATTGCATCTAGAATTAGATTCAAACTTCCAAACTTGGCGTTCAAAACCTTTTACAATTTAGTTTTAGCCTGCCTTTCCAGGCTTATGGTGGCTCTGACCAAAGGAATGTAAACTCTGAAACTTTTTTTTTCCTCAAGGACCAGGACTTAAACTCAAATCACTCTTGTTGATTGACCAAGCCACACCTTATCATTGTTTGGGCCTTGATTGACTCAGAGTGAATGTAACTAGTATAACTAATAATTGTTTCTGTTTTGGTCAGAAACCCTTAGGGTCTTTCCCTCTCAGGCTGATTTTTTTTCTTTTTTGACTAGATAAAGAGGCCATTCTCTGCCTCATCTCCTACTTAGCCTTAATCACTGAATAGGCTTTGCCTCAGTCAAACTTGGACCTGTTAAAGACCTTACCTTAAAAAAAAAGGATAAGGCCCCCACTGTATCCTGGGACATCTCCAGTTGTCTTGATCTTTATCTTGCCACTGGACCCAGGTGCTCTGGAAGAGAAAGGGAGACTGGGACTTTACATAGCTATCTCTCACTTAAATCTAATTCACTTTAATGTCATGGCATCACTTTCCTGAGGTCATGATCCTCTTCAAGAAGGAATGACAAACAACAACAGCAACCATTAGTATAATACATCCCCTCCTCCTGCCCTCTTCATACTACATTCCAACTATACTTAATCTTTTCCCTGAAATCAGGATTGCATTTTCTGCACCTCTTCTTCTACACAAATCATCCCCCATTCATGAAATGCACTTCCTCAACTTTATTAGAATTTCTGGCTTCCTTAAAAAGTTCAGTTAAAATACCATCTCCTACAGGAAAACTTTCCTGGTCTCCCTACGCATTAATGGTCTTTTCCTCCTCAAGTACTCATGCACATGCTTACCTGCACACATGCTGAACTCCCTCCCTACATCCTTCCCCAGATATAAGCTTTGGGGGGGCGAAGACTATAATGATAGGCAAAGGAGTATTTAGCTCTTTGTTTCAGTTCTTCAATTATTTAGCACCTTGTTTCACTTCAAATGTTTTTGAGCCTTGCTTGTGATTATATCAAGTCGTTGTTAGAAACAGAACCTGTGAAGCCCATAGTGGGAGGGTCTTGCCAAAAACCTGAACAGGAAGGACATAAGAGATGGGAGAACAGGGAGGAGCTGATAACCTGAGAAGGAGAACGCTTGTGGTGTCTGACACTCTTGTCTGTTCTGTCTGCATTGGTTTGTGTTTGTTACTTTGTCAGACAGAAACATTCTGTCTATTGAATTGTGTTACTTTGTCAAACAGAGGCATTCTGTATGTTGATTGTATTATTTTGTCAGGCAGAAACACCCTGTCTGTTGACTTGTGTTAATTTCACAGGCAGAAAGTGAATTGAGATGATAGTGCTGACAATGTGTGTGGATATTGTTGTGGCTGTATTAAGCTTTGTTTTCCCAGAAACAGAAACTGTGAAAGGCTTGAGGTGGACTTGTCATCATGAGCTTCAGTATGGAATGGGAGCTGGATGTGGAGCAGAACCTGGAGCTGGATTTGGATAAGTGTTATGGGAATGGGAATTTAAGATCTTCCCTGCCCCTAGGCCCTTTGATAGGCTTAAGTGACTCTAAGAACCTTGCCAGATTTGAAAATATAATCTGCCTCCAAATAGGCTGAATGTGGTCACATAGAGCCTGTGGCAAGAAGCTTGGTTTTCAGGAATGCCCACACCTTGGTGCTTTGTGATTGGGCAGTGGGTCAAGAGGGTTGTGACATTCTCTGAGCCAAAAGAAGGCTATATATACCTTGATGTGAGATTTTTGGGGGGGGCTCACCAAGAAAAGAAAACCTTAAAGCTATTCACATCATATGATTTGACCAGACGAGACTCTGGGCAGCCATTGAACCCCCCTGGCTTTGAAAACCCAGACATTAGTGCTTCCCTCTCTGGTAACTGACTAGGTATGAATGTAATGGTCAGTTGGAAGCCTGTCTGCTGATCTGTTTTTCTGTCTGCTTTTAACTTCTGCTTGTAACCTGTTTGTATTCTCTGAAGTTTGGGGTGCTGATCTTTTTTCCCTGAAATAGGTAAATGGCATATGTTTGATTAAAGCAAGATTGTTAACCCATTTTAAGTTGCTTTTCTTTAGAAAAGCAGATCTAAGAACCTGTGTTGGCAGCCATTCTGGGTATGCTAGGGTGCTTGTTGATGTGGAGCTGAACCAAGAGCTAGATATGGATGAGGAGCTGAGAGCTGCCTACCTGTGAATCCAGGTGAAGACTGTGTGAATTCAGGCAAGAGCTGGGAGCATGGAAGAGGAACCATGGAATATGGAAGCCAGCCTTGAGCCAAGATGAAAGGACCTTTCCTTGGGTACTTCATGCTGACTCACAAAATCATGATTTGCTATGACCCAGAAGTGGGAGAACTTTGTACTTTGTACCCCTTAAGAATGATTGAGTTAAGGATGATTGGAAGCTAGTCTCCAATCAAGATGAAAGAAGACTTATAACTGATGAGATCAAGACAATGTGACCTAAGGTTGGGAGACTTTTGTACTTTGCATCCCTTAAGGATGATTGAGATAAGGACTTACTGAATGATAACTTTTGTTTAAAACTATGTGGACACTTCAGTAGCAAGTCATTATGTTATATCATTGTGAATTCTGTGCTTTAGTTTCTGTGAATGTTTTGCTTCAGTTTACTTCCAGTCTTCTGGAAAGCTGCTTGTGCTTAGCATTACAAGAACTATTTTCTGTCTTTGCATTTCCTCATGTATTTCATCCCCACCACCTGGCAGGGTTTATTACAAATAGGGGGTACTAACAAACTCTTGTTGGATTAGATTGAATTCTTTCATCTAGTTCTTACATGACCGTAGGAGAGAATGGTATCTTCCATCTCAAAACATCCCTGAAGACAATGTATATTTGCCCAAACGAAGCAAACTGCTGGCCTTTGTTTTCCTGTTCTGTAATTTGGTCTCACTCTTGCCCAAACTGGTAATCTTCAGATCTCTGGTAGATATTTGGTGCTCATCCATTTTTATGAATGCATTATTTAGTTAATTTCTGTTCAAAGGGTAAGGTGACCTGATGCCATTAATTTCCATCATTATTTCAAAAATAGGCTACACCACCCTTTTCCCCCAGCATAAACACAACAACGAAACTATTCATCGCAAGGAAATGTCTGATTTGAGCAGAAAATCAGAGAAGAGAGAACAATATAAATTTGTTCTCCTTTATACAGGACCATTATGCAAACTATTCAGAGTTAAAGGGACAAATCCATAGTTCTCTAGTACAGCATGGAGGTTTGGTATTTTTCAAAATTTAATTCATACTTTTTGGCCACCAAGGCATTATTTAATGTTACTTGTGTTGCTCTGATGACATCAAGAAAGTGTTAAAATATATTACAGTTGATTCCAAAAAGGGAAATTCAGTTCATGAATATATGATCACTGTACTTTTAATACAGCCACCAAAATAATGTGATATGGGGTTCTGGGAACCCTGATAACATGGTCCAGAGTTGTTTTCAGACATAGTCTTTTCCTTTTAGGGGTTCAGGTCCTGTCACCCCATCACTTTCTCTATAAATATCAACAAATATGGCCAATCTTGTTACCCAAGAATTTATTATAAATGAACCAAGTTTCTTGCATCTCTATTTTTGTTTTTTGGGTTTTTTTGTTACTATTTTTCAACAATTTGGTTGTTTCTTAACATTGCCCCTAAAGTCTGAGTGGGCAAGAAAAGTAAGTTTGACATGAATTAACTTTTCAACACACTGATACCAATGTCATAAAGTTTGTGTAGGGAACATATCAAAGCCATTGGTCAGAATGAAGTTTACTCTATCCCAGTTTTCCCACTTCCCCATCAGATTGGCATAACATGTAAAATTGCCTGCAACACAGACTATATGAAAAGGAAGTTAAGTGAAAAGCAACCTATATTTTTTATCTGCCTGCCACTTCACCAATTTTGAAGCACTCAAAGAATATGGAAGATCTGTATATTCATTCATGTTCTATATTTCTGTGTTTTTCTGCATGCTGAGGTGGTGTGGAATAATAGAGTGATTGCATGTTGTAGGAGATAGACACTAAACTTTGGGGAGATTATAGAGGGTTTCATTTTCAGGTACTGGTTGCACTAATTATCCTCTGAGGTTTTTTCCAAAGCTGAGGCTCTAATGCATTTATGACCATTGAATGACTCACAAATCAGAAGTTGTGGATTTTGGTCCCAATCACTCTTTCTCCTTTTCCATTGTCCCCCCTCATTCATTTCTATAATTTCAAAGGCCTAGAAAACTCCCAGGTTGGAAAATCCATCTACCAATGAAGATCTGTCACTTCTCTGCAACTTAGTCTTAGAGAATCACCTGGACCACTGAGAACATAATCCAATTGTGAGAAGTCACCCAGTTAGTAAGTGTCAGATGTGGGATTTGAACTTAGCTCGAACTCTTAGAGGGCATCTAGGTGGAGCAGTGGATGGAGTACCAACCCTAGAGTCAGTGGAACCTAAGTTCAAATCTAGCCTCAGATACTAACTATCTGTGTGACCTCGGGCAAGTCACTCAACACTGTTTGCCTCAGTTTCCTCCTCTGAGGAAAGGAGCTAGAGAAGGAAATTACAAACCATTCCTAGCATCTTTGCCAAGAAAATATCAAATGGGGGGCACTAGATGGCGCAGTGAGTAGAGCCCTGGCCCTGGAGTCAGAAGGACCTAAGTTCAAATCCTCAGACACTTAACACTTATTAGCTGTGTGACCTTGGGCAAGTCACATAACCCCAATTGCCCTGCCTCCCCCCCAAAAAAACAAAACAAAACAAAACAAAAGCCCATCAAATGGGGGTCATAGAGAGTGGGGATATGACTGAAATACCTTAACAACTGACTCCTAGTCTAGTACTCTATCCACCATACCACGCTGCCTCTTACCATGGTATTTGTTCAAGGTCAATCAGTCCACAAACTTTTGTTAATATTTATGTGCCGGGGGCGGAGCCAAGATGGCAGAGTAGAAACAGCTCATCCAAGCCACTCTGCCCCCAGATTCCCCCCTAACGATGTAAAAGGGGACTCTGAACAACTTCTGGAGCCCCAGCACCCACAGAACGACACAGAGAAGCTAAACTCCCACTGAAGACAGCCCAGCAGCCCTGCAGGAAGAACCAGCGCAGTGGTCTGGGAGCCGGCAACGCGCACAGCGCAGAGCATAGGAGCCCAGCCGAGCCGAGACCAGGTCCGTGTGAGCAGAGGTTTTAGCCCGAGGGCGGCAGGGCCAGCAGCCAGCTGGAGGAACCCCAGAACACCAGGAGCTGTGGCAACTCCAGAATTATCAACATAGACTTGCCTAGGAGAAAATAAGAGGTTAGTGTCCTATGGACTTTGGGACTGGTATTAGGGAATGCGTCGGCTCCCTCCCCTGGGGGCTAGAAGCCGCTGAGGACAAACGCCATTTTGTAGTTTTCAGAGGCAGCTCCCGCTCCCAGCCTGCAAATTTGTAGGGAGATCCAGCGATCAGTCTTGGGGGCTAATCGCTCTTGCTTTAACCTCCCTGGATCTGGATTGTGATCTAGGGTGGAAGTCGTGGGTGGATTTACAGCTTGCCAGAAACGGAAGTTGCCCCCCACACGTTTGGGATGAAAATTCCTCTATCTGGCCTTAAAGCCATAGTGTGGCAACAAGCCCAAAAGTCAAGTAATTAAGTGGCAACATGCCAAGGCAAAGGAAACAGAAAAATGCAACCCGAGACTCCTATTTTGGGGGCATAGAGCAGGAAAAGGACTGTGAGGTCAGAAGTCCTGCTCCAAAAGCCCCAGGGAAAACATGAGCGGGTTGCAGGCCATAGAGGACCTTAAGAAGGACTTTAAAAATCAAATAAGAGAAGTGGAGGAAAAATTGGGAAGAGAAATGAGAAGGATGCAGGAAAAGTATGAAATGAGGGTCAACAGCCTGACTGAGAAAAACAACACCTTAAAAAATAGACCAACTCAAATGGCAAAGGAGGCCCAAAAGGGCAATGAGGAAAAGAATGCCTTAAAAAGTCGAATTTGCCAGATGGAAAAAGAATCTCAAAAGCTCACTGAGGAGATTCATTCCTTCAGAGTTAGACTGGAGCAAATGGAAGCTAATGACTTCATGAGAAATCAAGATGCTGTTAAGCAGATCCAAACAAACGAAAGATTAGAAGGCAATGTGAAATATCTCATGGGAAAAACCACTGACCTGGAAAATAGATCCAGGAGAGACAATTTAAAAATTATTGGACTACCTGAAAGCCATGATCAAAAAAAGAACCTAGAAATCATCCTTAAAGAAATTCTCAAGAAAAACTGCCCTGATGTTTTAGACCCAGAGGGCAAAATAGAGGTTGAAAGAATCCACAGATCACCTCCTGAAAAAGATCCCAAAAAGAAAACTCCCAGAAATATTATAGCCAGGTTCCAGAATCCCCAGACCAAGGAGAAAATACTACAAGCAGCCAGGAAGAAACAATTTCAATATTGTGGAAACACAATCAGAATAGCCCAGGACTTGGCAGCTTCTACACTGAGGGATCAAAGGGCATAGAATATGATATTCCAGAGGGCAAAACAACTGGGAATGAACCCAAGGGTCACCTACCCAGCAAAACTGAGTATTTTGTTTCAGGGGAAAATATGGTCATTCAGTGGAATAGAGGACTTTCAAGCATTCTTGAGGAAAAAACCAGAATTGAATAGAAAATTTGACATCCAGACACAAGAAGCAAGAGATGCCTGAGAAGGTAATCAGGGAAAAGAAATCAAAAGGAACTTATCAAAGTTGAACCATTTACATTCCTATATGGAAAAGCAATAACTGTGACTGATGATATCTTTCTCACTATGAAAATAATGGAAGAAGGGGGCGTGGTCATATGAATACATATGTGAATGTGTGTGTATATGGTTACAGTTATATATGGATAGAGGGCATAGGTTGAATTTGTTGGGAAGGGAGAATACTCAAGGGATGAAATTATGAGGTGAGAGAGGAAAGTGGTAAGAGGAGATGGGGAGAGACAGGGTAGGGTAAACTATCCCATGTAGAAGAAGCAAGGGGAAGTGGTTGCAAAGGAGGGGGAGAATAAGGAAGGCTAAAAAAGGCAAAACCACATTCACATTGAATTTGGTTCAGGGAGAAAATGACATACATACTAAATGGGATATCTCAACCTGCAGCAGGATAGGGGGAAGGGGGATGAGAGGAGGGATGATGGATGGGAGGGCATCCTTGGGGTGAGGGGAGGTTGGAAGTACCCACTATAGAAGAGGGACAGGATCATGTAGGGAATGGACCAGGTGGGGGGTGGGATGAGTGGAGGGAATTATAAGCAGCCTTGTACAATATATCTACTATGATAATGTTTTGCATAGCCAGACATGTACAACATATACTGAATTACTTATCTTCCCAGAGGGAATGGGTGACAAGAGAGGAAGGAAATGGATCTGAAATTTGAGGTCTTAACATTAAATGTTTCAAATATATATAAATACTATTATTAATACTCTTTTGCTTGTAATAGGGAGATAAGATGTGCAGGTATTGGGACACAAAGATTCACCTTCCTCTAATGGAAAAGTCGATGGGGGTATGGGAGAAGGTATGGGAGAGAGCAGATTGGAGGAAGTGATATCCTGTGGGATTACTATTCTGGGAGGTTGGGTAGGGGAATAATGGGGGGAAAATGATTGTAACTCAAAATCTGGCGGAAACAAATGATGTAAAACAGAAGTTAATAAAGCATTTGTTTAAAAAAAAAGAAGAAAAAAAATATTTGTGTGCCAAAAATTATACTAGGTTCTGGGGGTGCAAAAATAAAAATCTAAAGAGTTCCTGACCTTGAGAATCTCACATTCTACAGGAAAACACCACACAAATGCATATGATATGCATATGGATAGATGGATGGATGGGTGTGTGTATATATAGAAATATATGCAGGGCAAATGATTTACCCTCTCTCTGAGTCTGCATCCTCACCTATGAAGTGGAGATAACATTATTTGTCCTACCTACTGAATCTCAAAGGACTGCTATCAGAGTTAATTGAGATAATGCATGTGAAAGCTATCTCTAAGACATAAAGCACCATAAAAATATAAACTATTGTGAAAGAACACTAATTATGGCCACAGAAATAGCCATGGCACCAACCAGCGGCTAAGGAAAAAGGAAATGACCTCTATTTTCCTTGTAAAAATAAAGGATCATATTACCAGCAAAGGGTAAAAGGTGCATTTGATTTTAATTTCTTGATACATGCAAAACTATTATCCACCATTTGGGATAAGCATTGCTTTGAGATAAAGCAATGCTTAAGTGCATGGTGCATCTTTCCATTAGAAATCAGTTAATCTGTGTCGGCCTCAGAGTCACTCCAGTTGGGAGGAGTTTATGCATAGTGCCTAATGCATTTATGACCACAAAATAAGTAGTCCTTTGGGATCTGATAATGTGTAAACAGCATAAAAAATGATCCTTTATTCTTCCATGCTCAACTTGTTATCTTAATTTAACAAATGTGACTTGCTTATAACAGGAATGTTCTTTTCACTTTCTTTACTCACATGTCAAGGGCTGAATCATTAACAACATCCATATGCACATTTAGACCTCTGGTCCATGCTCATTTAAGAAATTGTCCAGACCAATTCTGTTTTATTAAACACACTTTCCCTCCTAACTACTAAAAATCTACATCTTTTTCCACCCTGCAAATAGGGTTTGAAAATGTTACCTAGGACTGTTATTTATAACTGCTTTTTCTATTCAATAATATACAAAAGATACATGTAGCTATGATCTCAGGATGGAACAAAATTTAAACTCAATAGAATTTCACTTAAATAGCATAAGCCCATAGCAGAATGTACTCAGTGACCCGCTATGCTTGGGTAGTGAGTCACTGAGAATATTCTTTTTTTTTTGAGGGGGGAAGGCAGGGCAGTTGGGGTTAAGTGACTTGCCCAAGGTCACACAGCTAGTAAAGTGTCAAGTGTCTAAAGCTAGATTTTAACCCAGGTCCTCCTGACTCCAGGACTGGTCACTGAGAATATTCTACTACAGGGCCTAGCTTTGCCAATAACAGTATGTGGATATAGGGGAAAAAAGGGTGATTAACAGATACAGCAAAATGTTCCAAGCTTTTGTGCACAAGGGTACTGTATTGAATTTTCATATTAAGCAGAATATTTTTTTAAAACTCTGAACCTGTGATTTTTACTAGTATAAGGAAGTTTAATTGTAGAAATATCCTTTACCTAACATGGATTGGTAAATTGTCAGAAACTTATGATCTTAGAAAATTTTCTGGAGGCACAATAAGTTAATAAGTTGTCCCTGACCAAACAGGTTGCTAGTAGCAAAGGCAAGACTTGAATCCAGGCCTTCCTGACTACAAAGTCGATTCTCTATCTACCACAGCATGTATTATAGGGAAGTAGAAACTATAGTGGATTGTGGTTCAGAAAGCTACTCCATTGACTAGTGTGACCTTGGACAAGTCATTTCCCATGGCTTTTGTATCAATAAGATTAGATATGTGGAATCACAGAATGTTTGAATTATAAAAACTTTCAAGGTACTAGAGTGCAAAGGGTGTTTAACCTGACATCCTTGAAATAGATACATGTATGTATAAATATGCATTATGTGTATACATGTATGCACATGTATATGCATTGTACATATGTACATTACAGAGTACATGCAAATGTATGTTCACATATACTTATGTGTGTATTATATACATTGTACATGTATGTTTAAATAATGATTTCAATATAATTAATTTTCTTTAATTCTATATATTTTATGTATTTAACAGCATTATTCTGAGAAAGAATCTGTGGGTTTCATCAGATGTTCAAAGGAGTCCATGACAAAAGAAATAAGATTAAGAACCACTGAATTCTATTATTTTAATTTTTTTTTTGTCTTTCTTTTTGGAGGGGGGAAGACAGGGCAATTGGGCTTAAGTGACTTGCCCAAGGTCACAAAGCTAATAAGTGTCAAGTATCCGAGGCTGAATTTGAACTCAGGTCCTCCTGACTCCAGAGCCAGTACTCTATTCACTATACCACCTAGCTGCTCTTTATTTTATTTTATTTGTCTTTTTTTGGAAGGGGGAAAGGAACCACTGAATTCTAAACCAAACTCCTCATTTCACAAGTGAGAGAACACAGTGGATGTGGTAACTTGTTCAAAGTCACAAAGCTGGTTACTAACAAAGCTAAAGCCAGAAAGAAGCCAGGTCTCCTAATTTCTAAACCAATATTCTTTTGTAAATAGTAAAAAACTATTCAAATGTAAATTATTACTGTATTTTAAATTTCATATCAATTACTAAAAAAGGGATTTTTCATAATAAATATACTGAAAAGTATTGAAACCTCCCAAAATTTGCCTTTACCATTGAAGTTCCCATTTTTTCCTATTTAAGCCCTACTATCTTCCTCCAAGGTTTATCTGGGGTGAAGGGATCCAGTGGCACTTTGGCAAATTTGTTTATTTAATATTCATGTCAAAGAGGACAGCCTAGTGGCAGCAAGACAAAGTGGGGGAGGGTGGGTACTTTGATGGCAAAAACAGGATAGAAAATGGAAATGCCACTATTTTTATTCTATTTCATTTTGTGTTAAATGGAAGAGAAATTAGATCTACAAAATAAGGGTGCATTTTTTTTTCAACCAGAGAGAGAGGTATGATGTAAGGTGAGAGATAAGACATCAGAGAGTATGTATCTCTTTAAGAGTGTTCATGAATGACTTTTTGAAATACCATTCATAAAAAAGACACTATACACTATTCTAATGCCAATATTATTGGTTCCCAGGATATAACCAGGTGTTTATTTATATGACCATCGTAAATATCCAAACCTTGTTCTATATCAATTTAAATATATCTTTTAAGGTAAAATTAAGAGGAGAAGAATCACAGTTTTGCTTAGTGGTAACCTAGAATCCACAAGAATAGTAGATTAGAATAAACTAAAAGTGCTAATAATAAAGTGATCAAAGACCTGCCCTGGTTATGCAAAGAAAAATGGATATAACGTTAAGCATTACTTATGAAATTACTCCACTCCACTCCATTTATAGGAATATTATTCCTACAGTACTTTTAAATCTGGCCTAGCTTGCATTCTACCCACCTTAATTCAGACACTCATCACCTCCTATCTACTTTGTTAAATTTGCCTGTTTGCTTTACCTGCCTCAAGTATCTCCCCATGCAAGTCTATCCTCCACACAATTGCCAGTTGTACATAAAAATGTTTTTCTCATTTATTTGATCTTTGAGGTATACAAGACTTGCAGTGGTATAGGTGAGCATGCATTGGTTAGTAATTTTATGCATGATTCCAAATTATATTACAAAATATATTTCCACCCATAGTGTAATAATGTGTCTTTTCTCACAATCCCACCAACATTTATCACTTTCCTTTTTTGTCATCTTGGTCCATCTGATGGTTGGGAGGAGGAATCTAAGAATTACTTTAATTTGCATTTTTCTAATTGGTAATGATTTGGAGTTGTTTTTTTTTAATATGGTTATATAGCCTGGGCTTTTTTTTTCCCCTTGAGAACTGCCTTTTCATATCCATAAACAAATTTTATCAGTTTAAAAATTACTCTAATCCTTATAAATTTAAATCATTTCTTTATACAAGATGTCCCAAAAAGTCTTAGTGTAGCTTTAAATTTTAGCAACCCAAACCAAATAGGTCATTTCAAGAGTATAAGGAAGAGCTATGAAAACCTGAACTAATAGAATATAAAATGAACAAGCCTATACCCTTTTGCCAGACTTCCTGACAACAAATATGGGCATCATACCATTACTTGTTTCTCTATGAGCTCTCCCAAGCTGAAGCAATATCTTCCATTAATTGATTTTTAAGCCAAGCACTGTACTATTTGTGAATCTCCACAGCTCAATCTTCTGGCACAAAGGCACAAATCAACAGGCATCGGCGGCTCTCACCCAATTATCAACAGGTGTGGAGGAAAACCTGTGGAATCATTCCTGGTTGTATTATATGCACACTCTAGTAAAACTATATACTAACTCCACTGAACTTTCTGCTTCCACCACAATATCTTCAGCAGGTTTAACAGTCAGCAACTAAAACACTCTGTCTATATGGCTCCCTAAGGATGGTACAATATATTCCTAGACTTTTAATTCCTGCCAAGTAACTAATCATGATCTTGATCAGAATGGATCCTAGAGTAGGCCTGGAAGCTATGAATGATTTTTTTTTTATTTTTGCATGAAGTTTTATTGTATCTATAAATTTAAAAAACAATTGAGCTATAAGACCATGCAAAAACAGGTGGTGGGCCAGCTAGCTGTAGTTTGCTTACCCTTGAGTTTTATGAAGAATGTAAAGATCTATGGGATTCAGATCCCCCCAACTATATGTGTGTGTTAAGTTATTGAACATGGGTCTCACATTAAGTCAAATTAAGGTTTACTGATCATCTAAAAATGATGTGATTCTTAGCATTCTTTGTTCCTTTTCCGTAACTCTGCCATTCTCACTGAAGAAGTGGGAAGGGTCTGAACAAGTCTGAGAGTTATTTCATAGCAAAGGAAAAACAATCATCACCAGATGGCCCACCTACCAGCAAGGTATCTCTCCAGAGTTGTCTAGATGGGTCCTCATTAAATAGACTCATTAGCAAGTCTATTCCTAAGGCCATACCTGAAAGTTTTCCAACATGGTAGAATATCCCAGTGTTTATGCTCCACTGGTATAGCCTTTAAGAATCCAAGCAGGGGTGGGGCAGGGAAGGAAGGAGTAGGGAGATCAAGTATTAATTAAAAGTCGGCTGTGCCAGGTACCATGCTAAGTACTTTGTAAATATTATCTTATTTGATCCTCACAACCACCCTGAGAAAGTAGTGTTATTATCATGACCATTTTATAGTTCAAGAAGTGCCTAAATAGACAGACTCCCCCATGCTTTTGGGTATCTCTCTACCTCAAGACAATGAGAGGTAACAAATATACAAATCATATTCAAGAGAAAGGTCAAATATATTAAAATTAGATTAATGTTCTAAAGTAATAGTCATTTAATCTTCAACTAGAACTACTCATTTTTTTCCTTTGTCCACTCTCCTCAAGAACCAAAAGCTTCTTCCCAGTGATTAACATTTTTATCCTTTCTAAAGAAAGAATAGGTTTGATGAAATTGTGAGAATTGAATGAAACACACTGACTCTATCTTGTAACTCGATTCTGGATCTATGTAAGTTCCCTTTCTATTCAATTATGTGTCTAATACAATTTCTGTCCCATGAGAAAACTTTATTCAGTTATGGGAATTGTGAGAAAATGTTATTGTATTGTTTAAACTTAGCTCTGTGTAGCTGAGATGCTGAACCACCTCTACCTGTTACTTAGAGACTCTTAACCAACGACCTAGAGGTTATGGTGATTCTACTCAGATCCAAAGATTAATGCAAGGGATTTTCTCACAGTTATACATCTCAAGAAACTTATATGTCTTATCTGAAAACTGGCCTTGTACTGGTTAATCAGTTATTGTTTTCATGTTCCTCTGATGGGAAAGTGGAACACCACTTTTTTTTTTCTGGTTTCAGGGAATTGCATCCATTCACTATCCCCATCCCAACTCAGAAAGCCCCTAATTTTTCTTCTAGTTTGAAATCAGATTGCCTATTTTTGTATCCTGGTTAATTGCTTTCTTTCAATTAACTGACCTTATTTGATTAATTGTCTTTAATACATAAAAATCTGTATCCACCCTTGTTTGGGGTTCCCATGTTAAAGTTGAGAAGGCCTGGTCCCAATTTGTTTTTATGAGCATACATTGCTTGATAAATCAATATGCTAGTGAGGCTGAATATTTGTTTCTTCAGTTATTTCAGATTTCAACCATCACAGGGTACTTCTAGGTAGGTCATACTCCAATTACGTGTAGAGGTGTGGAAGACAATGACCTTAACTAGCTAAGAGTTAAAGCTGTTTTCCACCCTTTATTCATTTCTCAGAAGCTTAGTCTTCCTTCTTGACTTTTTACTCTTTTTCCTGAAGGGAAAAGTCTGGAAAGAATTTAGAGTTGAAAAATGCTTATTTCTTCATATTTCCAGTTGAACTAAAAACAAGGTTTTAAATGTGCTTCCATGGTATCATGAAGACGCATTAGGAGTAAGACTGCTTTGTGAAGGACCAAAAATTTTAAGTGACTTCAAAAACATTTAAATTAAAATTTTATTTAATATTTACATTTTGATGTCATTTGCACTCCTTCTGATGGGCATAGTCAACTGAGTTTAATACATAGTTAAATTAATAATAATTAGTTATAATAGAAAGTTAAAGACAGCTCATTCCTTTGAAGCCCCAAAACAACTATATCTCCTCTTCACTATGTGATATATCAGAGTCTCTCCCTATGGTGGGGGTCAGAGACAGGAGGAGGATCTGATAATATTTCCTCCTGCTTGTGTTAATTTGTCTTATTCACTTGTAAATTAATTTTCACAAGAATTACAAAATTTATCTGTAATTTCTAGATATAATTAAGTAATCTAGACAATATATTTCAAGGCTTTTGGTATATATATTTTATACCTTAAAACTCAATATAGCCTAGATCAGAGGTTCTCAAACTTACTTGACCTAATGCTCCCTTTGCAAAAAGAAACAAAACAAAATGAAACACCAACAACAAATTACTCAGTGCCCCACTGGAAATCTACTTCTTTAAACCTTTTAAAAGTTTTTTTTTTCATTTCTGCCATTTAAAAACATTTTTAAATGACACATCTTACATTTAATAATTTATTGTAAATTTGTGGGGTTTTTTTTCCTGCATTGAGATTTTGATGATGCAATATTGCATCATGTGACTGTATACTATCATACTGTAAAGAAGTCATTACATAACACATATTCCTGGTGATACATGCTGGACTTCTCGACAATGAACAACAGGTTTGTCTGCCAACACTTGCTTGTTAAGACCTACAGGCAGACTTGACCACTGATTGGTTATAACTTATATTTTGTGTGTTTATTTGGAAAATTATGTAATAACTATGATTTTAATTCTGTTACACAACAAAGGAAACATGTACAGTTTTGCAAAATTTTCTCTTCTTTCCCTATGCTTCCACTACTCCCTTATTTTTATTCAATGCCCCTCAAGGCTACTGTTGCCCTCCTGAATCTTTCAGAGTCCCCCAAGGGGCAGAATCACCTATTTTCAGAACCTATGACCTAGACTGACCTTTCTCCATTCTGTACTGAGAACTCCTATAAGCAATTCCTCTACATAGTTCTCTTCATTTTCAGTAGGCATGATTCCCAATAAGTCTATACCCCCTAAAACAATCCCTCTACCTAATTTTTCCTCCACTTCTCTTATTTGATTTTTAAAATCCTTTTTAAGCTCCTCTATGGCCTGTAACCAGCTCATATTTTTTAGAAACTTTTGGTGCGGGAGTTCTGACTTCACTGTCTTCCTCCTGTTGCATGCTTCGATCTTTTTTGTCCCCAAAATAGGAGTGTAAAGTTGGGTTGCTTTGTTTGCTTTGCTTCCTTTGCCTGTTCATGTTGCCACTCAATTACTTGACTTTTGGGCTTTTTGCCACAGCAGGACTGCTACCAAACAGGGGAGCTTCATACCAAATGCTGGGGTTTTCTTAGCTGCTGAAGGTATTAGTTGGGCACCCTCTCCGAACCCTCTACATGTTCTGGCAAGCTGGGTGCACACCCTAGGACCTCCATCCTAGACTGCAATCTCAAGCAGGTTAAAGCAAGAGTGATAACACCTCAGACTGGTTGCTTGGTCCCCCTACAATCTTCAGGCCAGGAGCTGAAGCAGCCACATGGCAGTGGCTGCACAGCTGAGACACCTCAGCTGCTTCTCACTCCAGGGGCAAAGGCCAACCACATTTCTGAACTACTGGATCCCAAAGTCCAACTGCACTGACCTCTCACTTTGTCCTTTTCATCTGTGTGTCGATAATTCTAGAAACCTCCACAGCTGCTGTGATCTGAAGTCCCTCCAGCCAGTGTCTGGTCAGGCCTGCCCTGAGGCTAAAACCTCTGGCTCATGCAGGGCTGAGCTCAGCTCCCAGAGCACTGTGCTGACCACTTCCTGCTGGCCTGCCAGGCTGTCCTCAGTAGGAGTTTAGCTTCTCAATGTAATTTTGTGGGTTCTGCTGCTCCAAAGTTTGTTCAGAGTCACCTTTTACATGAATTGGAAGAGGTGGGAGCCGGAGCCTTGTGGAAATCCTGTTTCTACTCTGCCATCTTGACTCCACCCCTTTCTCTAGCCAAAGGGTCCCTTACATATACATTCTTATTAAATATATTTTCACATTAGTCATGTTGTATAGAAGAATTAGAATGAATGGGAAGTGTGAATCTATTATTATGACTTACTGTTCTTTTAAAATATATAATAAAGTTATCATATACATTTCTTTTTTCTTCCCACACCCAGGGATAGCTAGCATTAAACATAAATGTCTCTGTATACAAACACATGTATGTAAAATCATCCTATAGATAATTATATTAATCATTTCTTTCTCTGGATATAGATAATGACTTCATATGCCCTGTGTAATTAATTTTAGTCACTCAAAGTTATTCTTAAAATAATATTGCTTTTACTGTTTAAAATGTTCTCTTGGTTCTGCTCATTTTGCTCTTCATTATTCAATGCAAGTGCATCCATGTTTTTCCTAAAATCAATGAGTTTCTTAAAGCACAGTAGCATTCCATCATATACCACAACTTAAACTGTTCCCCAATTGATGGACTTTCCAGTTCTTTGTCACCACAAAGAGAGGCTTCTATAAATATTTTAGAACATATGGGTTCCTTTTTCCCTAATCATCTTTGGAAAAAGACCTAGTAGACTCTTTCTCTCTCTTGCCTGAGCTGGTTGTTTATTCCAATTGGGAAAGCTCCTTCATTCTATATGGCTTAGTCTATTTTTATTCACTTATGTATATTTTTTTCCATTTTCTGTGTTGCTATCAACTTGAATAAATAGGGGTTTTTTTGCTATTATCTATGTCTATTCATCATATAATTGTCATATGATGTGAAGGAACTCAAGCCTCAGATATATAATGTGAGACTTTCTGTTCCCATTAAGGGAGAGTGATCAGGTGTGCAGCTTAAACCTAAAACTTCCTTCCCCACGCCTAATAATATTTAAGGGAGCAGATAGATATAATTCTAGCCTGCTACCCCATTCTGAGGAGAAGAGTGTGGCCATCTTTCTGACCCTAAACTTTTCTTTTCCCTCTCTGCAGGGATCAAAGTCTCCCTTGAAGAAACATTCCTCATTATAGTGTGAAAGTGTAGGAGAGGGAGGAGAAGAGGGCCCTCAATGGTTATAAGCCAAGGCAAGGTCAATCAGAGTCTTCTAGTTCAGCCCAGGCTATACTTTTACTCATTTCCTCTTTCTTCTCAGCTCTTTCAACTTATTCTTTATCATTCAATCAATAAACATTTATTATATATCTGCCATGTGCCAGGCACTACCAAACACTGGGGATACAAAAAGAGTCTAAAGACAGTTCCTAACCTCAAGTTGCTTAAAATCTAATGGGAGAGACAACATACAAATATATACAAAGCAAATTATATACAAGATAAATAAGAATAATTAATAAAAAGGAGGCACTGGCCTTAAGAGGAATTGGGGAAGGCTTCCTATAGAACATGGGGTTTTAGATGGGATTTTTAAAAATCCAAGGAGGTCAGCACTTGGAGCAGAGGAGGGACATCCAGAAAAATGTTGGCAGTGAAAAGATGGAGAGTCTTTTTCATGGGACAACCAGCAGGTCTATGTCACTGGACCAAAGAATATTTGTTGGGAAGCAAAATATAAGGAGACTGGAAAGGTAGGACTTTGAATAAGAAAAAGATTTTTAATTTTATCCTGGAGGCAATATAATATGGAGTTTATTGAGGTGTTGACTGGGGGGAGAGGCAGGTAACATGATCCAACCTGTGTTTTAAGAAAATCACTTTGGTGGCTGAATGGAGGATGGATGGATTGTAGTAGGGAGAGACCTGAGACAATGGGCTATTGCAATAATCCAGGCATGGTTTGATATGATGAAGACCTACACCAGAAGCCTTCATCAAATGATATTCTCATCAAAGATTATATCAAGTTTTCTCTGTCTTCCACCCAGGCAACCAATTTAGACTAGGCAAAGTCAATCATGAGTCTCTATCAGAAATGTTCCAGAATTGGTGGTGGCTGGGGTAGAGACACTAAGAGACTGGATGGCTACATTCAGACTGTTACACTTAGACTTAGTGGACTTCAGAGGGCTACTTTAGCAACTGTAATCATAAGGTAGCCTCATCAGAGGCACAGGTAGCAAGACATTTTTTAAATAAACCAGGGTCCAGAGGTACCACTTGGGCTTTATATTATCAAAAGACTCAGTCACCCACAATTTATTATACTCATCTCCTAAAGAGTGTCATAGGATTGAGAGCCAGAAGGGATCTCAGAGATAAATTATCTTGTCCAACCCCCTCATTCAACATATGAAAAACTGAGGCCAAAAGAAATGAAGTGATTCCCCTAAGGTCACACAAATAAAAAGTTTTTGAGGTGGAATTTTTACCCAGGTTTTTCTGATTATAAGTCTAATGCCCTATCCATTAACCATTCTGTTTCTCAAGTCATTTAACTTTAGCACCTCAATTTTCCTTTTTATGAAATGAGGGATTTAGACAACCTCTCTTTCTACAAACTACAGCTCTAAGTCTATAATCTTATGATCCTAACAATAATTTATTACATTGTTTCTGCAGGAAAATGTATTTTGAGTTCTTAATGAATATTTGGAACATAACCCATATTTGGTCCTTTGCAGATGGAAAACAAGAGCTGAAGCAGAGATGGTTTTATTTTTGTCACTGTCATTGTATGTTAAGGTGATTAACAAGTCTTTGTTAAATTGAAGAAAAGATAAATTTATACAAGGGCAAAGCCACAGAAGGAGAAAAAACCATTATTATAGCAGCAATGGACTAAAGAGAGATATAGGCAAGTGAGGGGAGAAAAAGGTAAAAGTCAATATAATACACTGGATAAACTCAGGAAAAGAGA
The DNA here is from genome assembly GCA_011680675.1 of Gymnobelideus leadbeateri. Taxonomy (NCBI): domain Eukaryota; kingdom Metazoa; phylum Chordata; class Mammalia; order Diprotodontia; family Petauridae; genus Gymnobelideus; species Gymnobelideus leadbeateri. Next base: position 101,227 of record WOXC01010502.1, read on the forward strand.
TCAAAAAAGTTTTGGTAATGAATATAGTAATAAATGTGGCTGGTGGCAAAAGGTAGAAAGCAGAAACAAGTGGAAAAACTCAATTTAAAACCAATAGTAGTATACTGAACTGGGTATATTATCCTGAAAAGTCTAATATCAAGCTATCCTGCAACAGAGCTTGTAAAATAGTTCTGGTGAAAAGTAAAGACACATAAGAGCTATTTTAATATAAGAAGAGAAAATAAAAATGTGTATGCATCTTGAAAAGAGTGAAAATCACTAGGCATGGTGGTGCACACCTATAACCCCTGATACTAGGGAGACTAAGGCTAGCAGATAACCTGAGGCTGAAAATTCTGAGTGTTATCAAGCTAGGCTGATGGAGTGTCCATGCTAATTCTGATATAAGTATGGTGAGCCCTCCATGAAGTAAGGGAAGGAAAGTTGGGCAAGGAAGTACAAACTGGCCCAGGTCAGAAACAGGAAGTAAAAGCTATGATGCTGATCATCAGTGGCATCAGGACCATGAATAGCTTGCTATAGTATTCTAAGCACTGGGAATAAAAAAGAAAAACAAAATGGTAACAACAGTTCCTGCCCTCAAGGAGCTTACAATTAAATGGGGGAGAAAACATTAAAATTATTAAGTATATAAAAGATACATAGAGAGTAGATGAAAGACAACTACATAGGGGGAAGCTTCTAGCAGTTCTAAGGAAGGGAAGGGAGAGGGGAGAAATGGGAGGAAAAGGAAGGAGAGGGGAGAGAAGGGGAAAGAAAAAAAGAAAAGAAAAAGAGGAGAGAGGGAAGGGAAAGAAGAAAAAAGTGAAAATCAGAAGATCTTGAAGCAAGAACAATACAATGTTTTGACAGCGTGATTATGTTTGCATCAAAGATGTTTGCAGATAGCATTCACATCATATAAACATTCAATAAACATTTGTTGAATAAATGAATAATTACCCTAATTCTTTGCTGACTCCAATGGAAAGAAGGCTATTGAACAATTAGCTCAGAAAAACTGATTTGATATGCATTTCTAGAGTAGGCTAGTCAACCATATTTCTTACAAATAGTTTTCCTGGAAATAATTGGATGATAGTCTGGTGGTCACTTAAAATGTGAGATTTTATGAGCAAATGAAACTGACAATCATTTTCATTAAATAAATTATTTCTCTATTTAAAAGTTTGAAACTATACTAGGAAACTAAACATATTCAGGAAAAAAATGGCTGATCATGAAACTGATAAAAAATTGTCAGCTAATAAAAATATGTTGAATTTGGGGTAATGTAATTTCCAGGTATACCCCAGATAATGTATTAAACTTGTGAGTTATTATAATTGTTATCATGATTTAAGCAATATTTGTAGAATTTTATCTTAGTGGGAGCAAATGAAACTTAGGCCATTTATTATCAAGCAGAATAAATATTATTTAGTTATTCTTAACAATGCTAATGTTGCAAACTAAAATAAAAGGAAAGTTTTGATGATAAAAGAACATTATATCCTTAATTGGCTTCATAACATTTATGTACCTGCAATAAAAGAATATTTTAAAATTATCTGTTTACCCAGAGTAGCAGAGTTTGTCTATTACCAGAAAGCTGGAAATGTGAATCTTGAGAGTTAATGTGTATAAATGTAGTAAAAGTGAATATTTTTATCCTCTGATATAAAGTTGTGCAGTTGAAAAGGATCTAGAATTAGAGAATCTAGATTCAAATCTTACCACTGCCTTTTACTAGTTCTGTGGCTTTGAGAAAGTCTCTGTACATCTCTGGACACCAATTTTCTGATGCATAAATTAAACCAAATGAATTTTTGTGGCCCTTCCAACTCTATCAGTCAATAGATAAACCTTTCTTTAAGAGTATCCTATGTTCCAATCACTATGCTAAGTACTGTGAATAAAAAAGAAAAACAAAAAGGCAACAACAATCCCTGCCCTCAAGGAGCTTACATTTTAATGGGAGAGAAAACATTAAAATTAATAAGTACATAAAATATAAATAGAGAGTAGATGGAATACAACTTTATAGGGGGAAGGTTCTAGCAGTTCTAGACCTGGGATCCTATGATTTTAAGTAACTGAACATCTCTGGACCTAATTTTTCTTTTACATGAAGTGAAGGGATTATACTAAATGACTTCTAAAGCCCCTTCCAGCCCTCTATATACAGTGCTGGGTACATCCTGTCTATTAATATTAAATTTGCGCTTAAGAAACTGGATTGCAAGGGCATGATTACATATGTATTTCTCTGTGTCAGCATACACAATGAAATATAGTTGTATGTTCCACATGAATCCCTGAAACTCTTTCTTAATCTCTTGAAACCAAACTTGCATATTACCTAACTGGGATGAAAATGAAGTTAGTCATAGACTCTAATGATTTAGTTGTGTAATGTTTTCTTATGGAAAACCTGTAGAAAAAAACAAGAGTCAAGGCATCTAGGCTCACACACTTCCTCAAGTAAAGTTGGATGTAATTTTCCTAATTTTCATGTCTATGAGCACGAAAGAAAAAAAAATCCATGACCTTTCAAAAAAAAAAAAGAACTGAATAATAAAATGGTTAGCAGGACAAAGGTTCAAATGTACAATATGTACAATCCAAGACTGACAATATGCTTCTCCTTGGCTTGCCACAATCTCAGTGGGTAGACCAAGGATTCTGACCAGAATCTATATATTTGAGAGGGTATTACATATGGACATATATACACTCACAATATGTTCTTTTCTTTTTAAGGGTTACGTAATAAGATTACTATATTTCCCTTATTTGAGAGGGTCAGCAATTAGTTTGTTGGTTGGGATTGTTATTGGATGTGGATTAGATAGGTCAGACTGTTTTTCAGGTCATAACAATAATAGTCTATTTGGGGATTGGGCTAGGACACTTTCCACAGAGCAGTATATGTATTTGGGCAGTGGCCCAAACATATGTGATCCAAGGTCCCAGGTTTGCCATGCCCTTCAGCAAGAAAACAGGGTACTCATGTCAGAAGTATGTACATGCACCACTTCATGAGAAGCACTCCAATTCATCCAACCCCTCCCTTTCCCACTGGTTATCATTATATCATTAGGACAATTGCAAGGCCTCTCAAGTCTTCCACCACTTCTTTTTTTTTTTTTTTTGAGGACAATTGGGGTTAAGTGATTTGCCCAAGGTCACTTTTTTTGTGTGTTAAGTGCCTGAGGCCGGATTTGAACTCAGATCCTTCTCACTCCAAGGTCGGAGCTCTATTCCCTGTGCCTCCTAACCACCCCCTACCACTTCTTACAAAATGTAAATCTTCAAGGTTAGTTCAAGCTGGATATGGCTATTGTCCTAAAATCATGACCTCCCACATCAGAATAAAAAAAGACCTTCTAGTCTTGGTTGGAGAAGAATTTGAGATTAACAGTTTTCCTGATGAGGCAAACAAAAATGTTGAGGTTTAGGGGTGCTTGGGACCCCCAAATACTGACACTCCCAGTCCTGGCCCAATGAATTCAATCCAATCTTCTTTCAGTCAAAGTAAAATAAAGTCTATTAAAGATCCACTATATTGGGTAGACTCAAGGAATCTGAACATTTTCAATGCTTGTATTGACAAGCAGGTCAGACTGAATCTAAGCCTCAAATTTTATTTTTTAAGAAAGCTTAGAAATATATTTTATTTTGACTTTGAGTGACAAGTATTCAAATATATGAACAAGCACATGAGGAAAAGCAAGCATGTGAGCTGGAATGAACTAACAAACTGGAAAAGGGTGGGCCAGAAATTGTAAATTGTGGCACATGGTGTGCATCTATAACTTCCATTATTTATCAATCAATTGCTTGACAATTTTTCAAAGATCTGAGGCAGCAACTGAAATGGAATGCTTTGTAGTGGAATATTTAGAACCTGTAAAGCTTGTTTTAAATGATAAAGAGAGAAAAAGTCTTTCTTAAGAGGCTGGAACAAAGTGTCACTTGCAATTTTAGTACCAAAGCAATATTCCCCATCTGTCCTACAGTTGAGTGATGTAAAATTAATAAAACATGGCAGGCCTTCTCTGTAAAAGAGGCTTGGGTTAAGTAAACTCTTTAAAAGTAGTTAACAGTACATTTTTAAAATAATAAAACAGAGCACAGAAGGTAAAACTGTTTTTTCAATAAGCATATTTCAGTCACTGTATATACAGACAAAATACATAATGATTTGTTTCATTAGAACCCACACTTAAGCAGTCAGTGATTGAGATGGAAATAATTTACCCTAGGAATTCCTACCATATTCATGCTCAATGATTCATGTGCTTGTGATGTGAGGCGGTCCTAAAACGGCAGGCTTGTGCATTCTTTGCTATTTCCATGATGGGAATTAACACCATATGAAGCTTTTGGTTCTGCTACTTACTGGCTCTGGTAAGGCAATATGGTACAGTGACAAGAGTACTATTTTTAAAGACAAAGATTGATTGAAACTCCAATTCTTCTATTATTATCTGTGTGACTTTGGGGAAGTCACACCCTCTCTAGGTCTTGGTTTCCCATTTTTGGTGTTCTGTCATATTTTAGTCATGTCTGATTCTTTGTGACCCCATTTGGGGTTTGTTTGGCTTTTTGCTGGTTTGGGGTTTTGTTTTGTTTTGTTTTGTTTTTGCAAAGATACTGGAGTGATTTCCCATTTCCTTCTCCAGCTCATTTTACAAATAAGGAACTGAGGTACAGAGGGTTAAGTGACTTGCCCTGGTTACATGGCTAGGAAGTGTTTAAATGCTTAAGATGAGTCTCCCTGACTTCAGGCCTGACACTCTATGCATTGTGTCACCTAGTTGCAATGGTTTTCCATGTTGCTGGGCTAATTGACTTCTGAGGCTAGCATTTAGCACAGTGTCTGGCACGTAGTAGACACTTAAGAAATGTTCATTAATTAATTGAGATTTCTTCTTACTCTTGAAGTTGTGATCCCTCAAAGGCCTCAATTTTCATATTTATAAAGTAAGTAAGGATTGGAATACATTTCTTCCAGCTCTGAATCCTACCATCTATGACTCTTTATTTTATTGTCAGCATTGCACTATGCCTACAGAACGAGGCTCTCACAGATCAATGTGGCATCGAAAGGTCACTCAAGTCCTTTTCCAGCATGCTGTGGTCAATCAAGTGCTGCATTTGGAGTCAAGAAGACATATATTTGAATCCCACTTCTGACACTTGCTAGCTATGTGTCAGTCATTCAAAATGAAGTGAAACCCATGAAACCTGGAATTAAATTTAACAAATTTATTGAGTTTTCCAGGATGTTTTATAGATGGGACATGTTACAACAGATAGTAGGAGTTTGAGGCAATATCCAACCCCAGAATTTCCTGATTCAAAGGCCTGTGCTCTACTCATGTTATACGTGGATGCCCTTTTTCACATAATGTGCATTATCACTCTCTGCTTTAATGTCTTCCAATATATAATAGTAACAACAATTGGCATTTAGATAGGGCTTCGAAGTATGAAAAGCGTTTTATACACTGGAAGCTTGGAGACTGGGATTTTGCCTTATTTAACTTGTCACCTCTCCCAGAAACTAGTACAGTGCTCTGCATATAGCAAATGCTTAATAAATATCATATTTGTTGTAAGTACATGTACCCCGGACAGGTCAGCCCAAACACTTGGGGAATACAGACTCTAAGTATGGATAGGAATAATGATAGGACTGGACCTATAGCTGATATAGGCTACTTCTAGATGAGAGAACTCCCTCTAGCAATGCAGGTTAGTGCCTCCTCTGCAATTAGTCATAAAGAATTGCCAGAGGCAGGACTGGAGTCTAGGTCTTCCAGGCTCTGAAGCCAAATTTCAATTCACTATGTCATGCTGCTCCTCATGACTAGGAATCCCATATAGTTAAGAATGTAGCCTAGGGGCAGCTAGGTGGCGCAATGAGTAGAGCATCGGCCCTGGAGTCAGAAGGACCTGAGTTCGGATCCAACCTCAGACACTTAACACACACACACAAACAAAAACCTAGCCGTGTGACCTTGGGCAAGTTACTTAACTGAATTGCCCTGAAAAAAAAAAAAGAATGGAGCCTAAATAAACGTAATTATTATATTAGATGAGCCCTATGGTCTGTCACTTTTAAAACTAAGTTTCTGCCAGTAACACCATTGGATGCACTGAGGAGATGAGGAGGGAAAGTTGGTTTCCCTGAGGTCAGCTACTCGTCTTCAGCATCCTAATTTACTTTTTACCAATGAACTTACCATTTTGGAAACTATATATTCACCCTCACCCCTAGGACATTCCACAAGTTTCAGCCTATTAGTTACTATATAAAGCAATGTTTGCTTATGTTTGTTCTAAATATATCTTCGTTAGGTCTTAAGGTATGTCCCCTCCCATTCTAGAATAGTGAATAAGTGCACAGTCTTTCTATCCATATCCTGCATTATTTCTATAGGCATTGAAGGTCAGTCTTTGTATTTCTAGATTGAAGTCATAATATTTTCAATCTAATCTCCTGTAGCAATCTCTCCTTCTCTGATTGTTTCAGTTTCCCTTCTTTAGATCATATCCAATTCTGTTGATTTCTTTGGCATGTACTAATCAGAATTTTTCAGATTTCCAGATATGATTCTGTCATAATTTCCCACAAGAATAGGATACTATTTGGAGTTTGGTTTCTGATGCCCTTTACTGATGATGTCCAACAACTCATTTGGTTGGCTATATCCAAAGAATGAAACACAATAACTCCAGTTTCCATTCCAGGATTGAACTAATATTGAGTCCTTCATCCTACAAGAACAGTTAGATTCCTCATTTTCCCCCCAAATAACTCTCCTTACATTTGTACACAATTTTTCTCATTTCCTAGTGGTTTTTTTTGTTTGTTTTTCTGACTTTTAAAAAATGCTACTATTATTTTCCAGTCTTATCTCCTAATTTCCCATTTTCCTTTTTTGGTTCATTCTTCATTATTATGCACCTTTACAGTAGGCATAACCCAAACCTCTGTCCTGGGCCTCTTCTCTCTCCATTGTCTCTCATGCAATGAGCTCATGCATTTCCATGGGTATAATTATCATTTCTATGCAAATAAATCACAGAGCTATATATCCAGACAGTCTCTCCTTGGAATGCTACTGCTGCATCGCCATATGCCTACTGGATATTTCAAACTGAGTGCTCCATAGGCATCTCAAACTCACCATATACAAAACAGAGCTAAATATCTATTTCCAAAAATTTATCCCTCTTCCTAACACTCATTTCTGCCAATGGCACTTTCATCCTTCTAGGTAAGAAGGTTTGAAACCTTGACAACATCCTTAACTATCTGTTCTCACCCCCAGTATATCCAATTAGTTGTCAAATCTTGTTATTTCTGTCTCCAAAGCATCTTCTGCATCTATCCCCTTCTGCATCTATCTACCTTCATTCAGCCACCAGCTTAGATTAGACACTCATCACTTCTTTCCTAGACTACTGCAATAGGCTTCCAACTTGTCTCCCAGTCTCAAACCTCCCCCTTCATCAATCTATTTTCCATACAGCTACCAAACTGATTTTCCTAAAACACAGGTCTGACCATGTCACTCTCTTATTCAATAAGATCCATGGCTCACTATTACCTTTAAGATCAAATATAAACTTCTTTCTTAGGCATTTAAGGCCCTCAAAACCTGACTGAACTCACTTTTCCAGCTTTATTATACAGTACTCCTCATTTATACACTCTACAATCTAGACAAAATTACACGTTATTCACGCACAACACTCCATTTTACATAAATTAACAAATGCGTGGATGAATAAAAAGCATTTATTGGGCACTTGCTATGTATCAAGCACTATGCTAAGCACTGAGAATTCTTTCTGATGTCATGGTCCTTTTCAAGAACAAAGGGCAAGTCACAGCCTGTGAGTAGTCTGACCTACCCCAATGGGAACCAAATGGCTTCTTCCATTCTAGCAACTCAAATACTTCTTAAAATTAAATAATCACTGAATGAACATTACCTCAGTCAAACTGAGAACTTGGAAAGATCTTAGCCTCAAAAGAGCAAGCCCTCCCCCCTCTCCATCGTGCACCATCTCCAATTGTCCTTATCTATATCTGGATACTGGAACCAGTTAGCTCTGGAGAAGAAAGTGATTCTTGTGACTTTACACAGCCTTCCCTCACTCAAATTCAATTCAATTGCAAGATATAGTATCATCTTCCTGATGTCATGGGCCTCTTCAAGAATGAAGGACAAACCACAAGAAAATAGAGAAGTGAAGACAGACTCATGGAACTTACATTTTAAAAGGAGAAGGCAACATATGCCAGAGTGGTGCACATGAAGGGGCATTTTGGTATGGAAAATTATGGAAATAGTGAGTAGAAACATGGGAGAGTATAAGGGGTTGACCAATGGGCTAAGGAGATCGCTGAAGAGTAGGGAAAGAAGTGAAGAAGAAGGGGCACAGGTGAAATAATGGATCAGGGGAACCACTCACCAATCAGAGCATTGGGGCACCAGAGTGAGAGTTTGAGGGCTGAAATGATTTAAGACCTCCAGGAAATGATCCCACCCCATTGTCTTTGTGCTACTGGTTCCTCATGTCTGCAATATACTCTTTCTTCTAAGCTCTTAGAATCCATTGTTTCCTTCAAAACTCAGCTCAAATCCCACCTTCTAGAAGGTTTTTCTATTTCTCCCAATTTCTACTGCTTCCTCCACCCTCTGAAGGAAAATAAAGCCTTGTAATTATTTATATATACTTCTATATGGCTATGCTATTTCTGCAATAAAATGCAAGTTCCTGGAGGATAAGAATTGTTTCATTTTTGTCTTTGTATCATCAGGGCCTCTTAGCACAGTATCTGGTATATGCTAGTAAATGCTTATTGATGAATTGATATACCAAGCAGGCCAAAGGCAGAACGATTCTATAGATACCAAAATATTCATAGCAATACCTAAAAAATAGCAACTTGAAACAAAATGGGTGACAATCTATGGTGGAAAAAAAACAAGTTTTGAAATGTGAATGTAAAGAAATGTGAATACATCATTAGAAATAATTAATATGAGGAATTCAGAGAAATGCAGGAATATTTGTAGGAAGTGATGATCTGCATCAGAAAGCAAATGAGGAAAACATACAAAATCACTGCAACAGTGTAAATGGAAAGAAGAATGCAACAAAGCTAAGTGGTATTTGATTATAATGACCATTCCTTACTCAGAGAAGGGATGAAGAAATGTTTCTTAATCTTTTTGTTAGAGAGGTAGGGAACTATGTGTGTGCAAATTAGTGTATGTTATCAGATGAAGTCGAAGTGCCAAACAGATTTGCTCAACTGTTTTTTTTTCTTTTTCTTTTTTTGCCTTTTTGGACCAGGGAAGTCAGGGCATTTGGGGTTCAGTGAGCTGCCCAAGGTCACATAGCTAGTAAGTATGATCAAGTGTCTGAGACCGGATTTGAACTCAGGTTTTCCTGACTCCAGAGCCAGTGCTCTATTCACTGGACCACCAGCTGCCCCTTCTTTTTCTTACAATGAAAGATGGGAGGAGTATATCTGAAAATAACTGTAATTTTAAAACTTTAAATGAAATAAAAGCAATGGGAGAAGAAAAAAAAAGTTCAACAAAAACACCATCAAAGCTACCACATATAAGAGTATATAAAATAGTTCATACTTATAATTCACTACATCTCTGCCCAGAGCAAAAGAATGTGTGCTTCATCCTGAAGACCAATAATTTCATTTAATCAGAGTTTTGGTATCTTCAAATGTTGTTTTCATTTTGCTCATAGTGTTTATTGTTCTCTTAATTCTGTTTTCTTCACTCTTTACATCAGTATTTTGCATCTTCTCATGTTTCTCTTAATTCCTCATATTCATCATTCCTTACATAAGAAATGAAGTAATTTGTTCATCCTTTCCCCAATTAATGGCCACCTACTTTGTTTATGACTTTTTACAGCTAATTAAAATGATGCTTTTTGGGTATTTGTTTTTTTTTTTTAATTTGTTACACTTTTTTCTTATCTTTGACCTCTTTGGGTATATCTACCTTCTAATCTTCAGGCTTTTCACACAGTTTTGCTCCCATTTACTCCTATCATCCTCACCTTAGAGAATTTTAAAAATTTCTAAAGTCTTAGAACTTTTACCCTGAATTTACACTTCTAGATTACATATTTAATCTAGTGTTGAATTTCACTAGTTCTAGCAACGGTACCTAGAAAACCCGCTTTTTGGTTCATTTGGAAATATGTCCCATTTATCACTATTTTTGTCTCTAACCCAGTTCTTCTCAGATATCATCATATCTCTTAACTCTTCATTAGCTTTACTCCCTAGGTAAGTCCAAAATGCCAACTGTGAAAGGGCATAGATTCCTAGTTGGTCACTGCTTCCCATTCTATTCACACTTACTCTCAATTTTTCTAGAGGTAAAGAAAGGGGGGGTGTCAAATACAATAAGGGGCATGGGGCAATGTGATGCATGAACCCTTTTCAGCTCCTACTTTGTCAATACATATAGATTCCATCCCAATAGCAAACAGCTATCCGGGAGCACTAGAATTTCTACATTTGGAGTCTCTAGAGGAGTTGGCTTCCATTGTCACTTATGACAGTTACTATCCCATGTGACCTTGGACAAGTTATTCATCCTCACCTGTAACATGAGGGAATTATACTGGAAGGGGTGGGGAACCTGGGGCCTTGAGGCCCCATGTGTCCTTGAGGTCTATAGGTGTGACCCCTTGAATACAAACTTCACAGAACAAATCCCCTTAATAAAAGGATTTGTCCTGTGAAATTTGGATTTAGTCAAAGGGCCACACTTGTAGAGGGTCACATGTAGCCTAAAGGACACAGGTTCCCCACTGCTGTATTAGATCTTCATCAAGGTCCCTTATAGCTCTAGACCTATGACCCTGTAAGGTCATGAAGAGAAATGGTTATTATATTTATATAATATATAACCCTAGTTATAGGGTCAGTTGACCACTGTAGCCATTACAAGTTATCCTTGGTTGAACATCTTCCCTCAAAATGGTCCATACTTCTCTCCAATGCTACCCCTGGGTTTCCTGCATCAATTCATCATACAGAACTCCTATGCCCTCTTCTCTGGCAAACTTACCTTGCCCAGTATCCTAAACTTTCAGAGGAAGCAAGGCCTACACCTACCAAAATGGAAATGCCCCATATCAGTACCCAAAGATGTTTCTCTGTTCCCAGCAAGACTTTCACCAAGGACTATGGATCTCTCTATGGGTTTTCTAGGCACCATTGCTAGAAGACTTTTTAAAAATCACCATTTTTCCCCTATGAGGAGTTTTATTTAATGTGAAAATGTAGAGCAGGAGCACACCATGCACAACATGGAACTTACACGGTGAATAATAGGAGTACAGGAAGGGAAGACTACTCCAAATCCATCTTGTCTCATAAATATGCATGTTCCACATGACCCCTCCAGCATCCTAGCCTAGGCTGGAACTGATTTGTTTTTCATTTCACCATTAAATGGTGTCACACAATAAACAAGCCAGGTTCCACACATGCCTATAAAATCATATGCCTAATCGAGCCCATAACTTCCTTGGATTAATCAAGTACTCTGTAGAATCATATTTTAAACTGATGGTTACTCCCTTCCCCACACTGGCCTGTGCTCAGATGAACAATGTGTCATTGGACAGTATTGATTCCCCTGTGACTACTGACTCTCCTTTCTGGAGACTCCTATTTTAAATACCTACCTAACACTTGCCACTGCCTTCAAGCCCATCCCCCTGGTTATCACTTATGCAGAGAGAGACACAAACGAAGGGGGGAAAAATTCAGGGCCCTTGGGAGGAAGTCTTGCTGTTGCTAAGGTTGCTGTGTCAAGGGCCAGGCTGAAACCAAATCATACCATCCACTTAGCACATCCTCAGAGGACAAAATGGATTTTGTAAATTCCTCATGTAAATTAGTATAGGGGACATTGGCATAAATCTTACCATTAAAATGATTTACCTCAACTATACTATTATTAAGGTTCTATAAATTAGGGCCATAAAATGTCATTTGCTTCGCCATCAACTGAAGATAATCAAACAAGTTCACATCCATGCAACAACATTCTTACACATTTCTGTTCCTTTTTTATTTCCCTGCTATAATGTCCCTCACAGTGCTATCAGCAGCAAGCGCCCCACCCCGCACGCTTTCCCCCCTCACCACCTCATGAAAGGCATCAGCATGTTGATAGCACTGACACAGCATGGGTTTCAGATCAATTACTGAATTGGGGAGACTAATTTAGACAATCTTTACTTGTGGTCTTGGAAAAAAATTCATTATTTATGAGTGCAAACAAAACTGTATCATTGTTGTTCAATTTGAAACACATGTTCCTTAGAATCTCTAGCCATTTCCAGAATCTCATTATTCGAAGGCCTAGATTCCACTGCAAATTATTACTGATTTCTAACATCTTAGATCTGGCTGAATTTACATCCTAAAAATAAAAAGGAAGAACATGTCCGATGAACAAGGGGAACAGAAATGGGAAATTAACATCAGTTTGGACGTTAGCTTCAAGGCAAGCTGTCACAGAGGCAAAGAAAACAGTAGGAGGTGAGATGTGGGCTGTTTTTTTTCCTTATGTGAGAGCAACCCTTTTGTCCTCTCCAACACATACTACATCCTATGGTAATAGTTGAGGGCACAAGACTTATGCACAAAAACAGAGCAGAATAAAATTCACTGCGATTAAAGTTGGAGCCCATTTCCACAAAGATCAATGTTGCTCATTGTATCTCAACAGTCAGACAGTGAAACATATCTCTTTGCTACATAGTGTTCCTGTTGACTTGAAGAAGAGATATTCAAACACTTTACTCACTGTATGGTCTACTTATTACCTCATCTCATAAAGCTCCACTGGGGGAATCATTTTTCTTATCTTGCATCTTAAAAACATCACTCCTTTTCTCAAAGATTGTCGTGAATTGACACTAACTTGTCACATAATTCCATTTTTATCCTTAAGTTTTACCTACTCTGCCTCATTTTCCTTTCAATTGGAAGAGTTTCCTCTCAGTCCACTTGCTCCCTATTTCTAAAATCACACAGAAAGCCCCTGCCAACAATTTACCAATCAGAGAAACCTACTAATCCTGCTCTCCTCTATTCCCCAAACATAATTTTGGGTTTGTTTGTTTGTTTTTAACATTTTCTTGCTCTGATTTTTCAAATGTTCATTTATTTAATTTTCAATATATGGGATAAAACAAGTATTTCCATAACATACTATCGCTTTTCAAAAAGAAAGGATGATGGTACATGAAACTACAAATCAATTGTGCACAATTTGCTATTCCTGTTAAATATATAATAAGGTTCTCATGTAAATTTCTTTTTTCCCTTTTTTCTTCCCTCCCCCCTCAATATGGCTAACAATAGACACAAATATTTGTATATGTATATGTATGAAATCATTCTATACGTACTTTTATTTATCAGTTCTTTCTCTGGGTGCAGATAACATATTCCTTCTAGGTCCTTTATAGTAAACTTGGATATTTATAACAATCAAAATGATTTAGTTACTCAAAATGCTTCTTAAAACAATACTGTTGTTACTGTATACAATGTTCTCTTGGCTCTGCTCATTTTGCTCGTCATTATTTCATGCAAGTCTACCCATGTTTTTCTAAGATCATGGAGCTCATCATTTCTTATATCACAGTAGTATTCCATCACAATCGTATACCATGTTCTTCATTTATAATCTTTTGTTTCTTCTCTTGTCCCATACTAAGTGCCTTAAAAGGAACTCTGATTGTCTTCCTTTATTTTTTGTTCATTTCCATTTTCTTAAGAAAATCTGAGAAAGGTCATCATAGCATTTCTAACTTTTCTTTTACTCCATTGTTCATTTGTCCATCATTGTCTTCTCCATCAGTTGAGTTTTATTTCATGCTTTCCCTTTCCTTTCTTATCCATAATCCCCCTAATACTTTCCTACAAATGTCTCTTCTAAGTACTGGATATCAGGGCCATTTCCTGAGTTTCCTCTCACCTTTCCAACTCCTAATTGTCCCTTTTAAATCTTTTGCCATCATTTCTCTTTAATTTTGAATGTTCTGATGAAAGAATAGTGTTTCACATGCTTCAAATCAACTCAGACTTCATTTGTCCTTTTCAAAACTTTCTGTCTTTACCCTAAGAAAGTCAATTGCTACCTTTATTCCTATAGAAGGTCATTTTTTATAGGTAAATATATATATACATATATATGCATATAAAAGTTTTATAGGTAAAATAACATTTAATCATCAATCAGAAAAAAAAATCTTCTCATTCATATGAGTTCCCTGCTTGTATACCTATTGTGAGGTTAAAAGATTCTTTTCCCCCTTACTTATACATACTATGTAAACATTTGGACTTGAATATGATAATTTGGCATTTCATTTTCCCACCAGATTTTACAAGTCTTCATAACATCCCTATAGAAATAAGCATCTTGGGTCGGCTAGGTGGCGAAGTGAGTAGAGCGTTGGCCCTGGAGTCAGAAGGACCTGAGTTTGGTTCCGGCCTCTGACACTTAACACACACAAACAAAAAAACTAGCCATGTGACTTTGGGCAAGTTACTTAACCCCAATTGCCCTCCAAAAAGCAAAAACAAACAAACAGAAAAATAAATAAGCATCTTGCAGGTACAAAAACTAAGAAAAAAAGACAGAAAACAATTTAAGACCTCATGGTAAGTGGGTGGAAACCAGAGCCAGGAATTTAGCCCATTTGTTTTCTGACTTTTGAAGTAACATTCTTTTAGTGCCATGTTGTTTGACTCTCTATTTTTGTGTCTGTCTCTGTGGTTGTGACTGTCTCTGTAATGGGAATGGGAATGTCTCTCTACGTCTGAGCCTGAGCTCTCTATGTCTTTAGTTATGTGTTATTCTTTGAAGAAAAATGGGATAGTAAATTGTTAGCAGCTAACCTACAAATACTAAAGAAAAAAGAGAAAAAATAATTATACAAAATAGGAAATAAAGTTAGCAATGATTTTTCCATGAGAATTGTAGGACCCTTTAAGGCAAAGTAGATTTAGAGGAGGAGGATTTTAATATCCAGCCCTGTTCCCGAAACCCAAGCAAATAATTTGGAAGAAATGAATGCAATGCCTGACTTTATCAGACATGAGTGGCAATCTGGCTGTCTGATTTTATAAAACATGTAGCATTTCTCAATACCCTAAGGATATTTCTACTTTTAAATTTAGAGTTTCTGATCTTTAGATTGCTTCAATGACAAGAATTCAATAATTTGCTAACTGCTTTGGCTAATGATAGAATATCTATTATCAATCATGTATTATTGCTATTATAGATTTTAGATTATTATCTTTGGATAAGCTCTTTCTTGTTGTTGTCCTTAATGTTCTTGTTATTGTTGTCCTTAAATCTCAATATACATGAAGTGTTCATCTGGAAAATCTCTCAAGTCAAAAATTCCTTGTATGAAGGTCATCAGCCCAATGCTGACATGCTACCTTGCTTACTGCAGCACTGTAAGCACCTTGCTTACACAACACTGATGATAGTTTGCCAGAAATATGAGCAAGAAGCAAGTAAAATACTTAAGAAAGAAAAAAAATATTTTATCATCTTTCCAATCCAATAATATTTTATTGTGGACAACATGTGTTAAGTATTGTCTTAAGTGCTAGGGATACAATTAATAAAAAGACAGTTCCCATGCCTCAAACAGCTTGCCATCTAAAGGACTGGAGACAGCATATAAAAGAAGGCAGAATAGTGGAAGGGGGAAGAGGAGGAGGGAGAAAGAGAAGGATGGGGCACACCAGGACATAACCTGTTGGGGAGGAGCATAGTTTGTTCTGTGGAATTGAGACCAAGCAAAGTACCAAATGCAGAATGGAGTGAGCCAAAAAGTTGTTTCTGCCACGACAAAGGAAGGCATTTGAAGGAGTTTGGCACTCTACCCTTCAGCCTTCCAGTAAGAAGGGAGAGAAGGCTAAGGGAGGTAGTGTCAATCAAGGCTTGAGTTAGCAGTATGGTGGCAAGTTTAGAAGTGATGAGCTTATCCTGGGAGAGGCATCTTGTTTCCTGGAGTTGAAACCAGGCATGGCAACAGCTGTGAAGTAGAGTGAGCACATTAGAGAAACATCTTTAGAGAACTTTGGATCTCCAAATTTATAACAATAATAATGATTATGTAATAATTGTGTGTTGCTAGATATTTAAAGTAGATATAGAGCTGATTCATGCATGGCATGGATAAATATCTGATCTGTGAACGGGCCCACCCTGTCTCCAACAGACAGCAGTTTCCACTTTTTGTGGAGAGGATAGCTGTGTAGTTATTTCTAGCAGATTAGGAATGGAGGGACAAGCAGGATCCAGGACAGCCCTGGATGGGTGATTTCTCCTTCACATTCCAATCTCCAGGATGGGTATCAGACCAGAATTGTATTTCTCTATCACACATCAAATGATTGTAATATAGGAGGACAACAAGAGTTCAGAATACAATTAACCTCCCCTGATTTTCCTCAATGGGAGGATAACAATTAACTTAATCACACTGTAGGTATCTCTCAGGCTTCTGTCTTGGGCCCTCTTCTCTTCTTACCCTATACTCCTTTATCTGTTGATCTCATCAGCTCTTGTATATTTAATTACCATCTCTCTGCTGATAATTCTCAAATTTACCTATCCTGCCCCAATCTCCCTGCTAACCTCCAATCTCACATATCCAATTGCTTGTCAGACATCTTGAACTAGATGTTCAGTAGACATCTTAAATTCATTTTGTCCAAAATGGCACTTATCTTTCCCCTCAAATCCTCCCTGGCTCCTAAACTCCTTATTACTATAAGGACAATACAATCTTCCTAGTCCCTCAGAAACCACAAGGCAGCATCCCCCATATCCAAGTTGTTGCCAAGGCCTGATGATTTCCCAAATATATCCCCTTCTCTCCTCTGACACAACTACTACTCTGGTGCAGGTCCTAATCACTCCACACTTGAAATACTATAATAGCTTGCCGGTATATCTGCCTGCCTCAAATTTTTCCCCACACCAATCCATCCTCCATTTAGCTACCAAAGCGAATTTTCTAAAGTGCAGGTCTAATCATGTCACCCCACCTTCCAACTCAATAAGTTCCAGTGGATTCCTATTGTTTCCAGGGGCAAATACAAAAAAATCTTCTGCTTGACATTTAAAGCCCTTTACAACATAGCCCCCCCCCACCTTCCCTGTCTTTTTTCACCTTACTCCCCAACATGTGTTCTTTAATCCATTGACATGGCCTCCTGGCTGTTTCATGAACAAATCACTCATTTCTTGGCTTTTGACATATTTTTCTAACTGTTCCCCATGCCTGGGATTTTCAGTCTCCTCATCTCCATGGATCTCATCATCTTCTATATTCCCTGGCTTCCTTTAAGTCCCAACTAAAATCCCATATTCTAATGTAAACATTTCCATTCTGTTTTTAATTCTATTTCCTTTCCCTCTGCTTTCCATAGTGACTGAAACATAATAGTTGCTTTAAAATGTTTCTTAAATGAATGAATGAAATGATAGTGATGATGATGAAAAACCCCTGTAGTTAATGGAACTTTCATATATCTTTACAAGATGCATTAGGAACCTGGTACAGTGACTGGCACATAGTAGACATTTGGTATATGTTGAATTGAATTGAATCAGGAAGTAATTGTCAGTGATATGATTTAAAAGGGAGTTTATGGAGGGGAATGAAAGAGTCACTTCAACTTTTTTTATTCCCTCTTTTAAGTCTGTGTTTTCTAAATCAGTACTGCAACAGCAAAATTCTCATGTCTCTGAATGTGTGCTTTAGGCCAAAGAAATTATCCACCTGTATTGTAGATGTTATAAAGGAACACATGATTTAGTGGCCTAATGAATTCCCAGAATTTCTGCCAAACCAATAAAGCATTGAGATAAATCTACATTCAAAAATCACATTGAAATGATAAATGAAGCTGCTTATCTAGTAAGTAAATTTGATGATTCTTATAAGGAAATGTGAGATAGTTTACAGCATTCTCAGAATTCTCTGTCTTCCAGTCTGATCTAATGCATTTCTTTTTCACTATGTTCAACTTGAGAAGAGATTATTTGAAATAGAGTTGAATAGGGAAAAGAGAGAGACAAAAATTCAGAAAGAAGAGAGGGGAGAGAGAGAGAGAGAGAGAGAGAGAGAGAGAGAGAGAGAGAGAGAGAGAGAGAGAGAGAGAGAGAGTTATAAGTGAGACAAACACAAGGACCCATTGATCTGCTGGAATATGTGCCTCTCTAAGTGGATCGTATATGTTCTGGCTCAACATTGAATTGCAAGCCCTAGATGGTTCCTTGGTTCTCTCTAGCTCATCCCCATGATTACTGCAGTCAGGGGAAGGGAGGGTTACGTCAAAGATGCACACTAGAATTAGTCGTCCCACATTCTCAAGAAAGAAAGAGAAAGAAGGGGTGGCTAGGTGGTGCAGTGAGTAAGAGCACCGGCCTCGGAGTTGGGATGACCCGGGATAGAAACCGGCCTCAGAAAATGAGCACCCACACAGAAATAATGACTAGCCATGTAACCTTGAGCAAGTTACTTAACCCCAATTGCTTTAAAAAAAAAGAGAGGAAGGAAGGAAGGAAGAGAGAGAGAGAGAGAGAGAGAGAGAGAGAGAGAGAGAGAGAGAGAAAGAAAGAAAGAAAGAAAGAAAGAAAGAAAGAAAGAAAGAAAGAAAGAAAGAAAGAAAGAAAAGAAAGAAAGAAAAGAAAGAAAGAAAGGAAAATAGTATCATTCCTTTTTAAGATCTCCTTAGTGGGGAGTTTCTTCCTATCTTGGTGGTCAATCCTTTCCAATTCAACTTTGAGGCTTTCCTGCCTCCTCCAGTATTGGGAGAGGGTAATAGGGTGGCGGTTGGGGTGGGGACAAAGAACAAAGGACCAACCAATATGTGCTTCATAGTTCCAAAGCACCAAACCCTTCAGGGCTATTAGATCATAAGGCCAACTGAAAATGGCTCAGGATCCAGTGGATCCCAGTACTCTCTTGTTTGCCCCCATTGTAATCATTTTTTTCAATGTGCAAAACTTCACCTTACTACCAGACAATACTAATAAGTAAAAACAGTGAAACCATTTTTACAGAGCTTATAAAGGTTTTTCCTGGGCAAGATGATTTGACCTCTGATAAAGAAGGTTATAGTCAGAACAAGATCTAGTTTATAGCCATGTGTTGAGGACTGGACTCAGGCACAGTTGTTGTGCCTTTATTACCAGTTTGTTTGCTTAACATTGGGAAGGTCAGTTTGCGTCATTATATCTCCATTTGCTGACCTATAAGATAAGGACATTTGACTCACAGGTATGCTGCAAGGATTAATCAAAGCTCTTTGTGAAGTTTGGGGGAATGGGATATCAACATATCATTTATATGGGCTCTGCCTCTCCTCTTATTCTGCCCTCCACAGGATTCATTTCCATTTGAGGAAGATCTTTGAAGTTGAGTTGTGTCTCTCAGTTCTGTGATATCTTGTAAAGTACAATGCACAGAGGGGTAGAACTCTCTCTGATGCATGTTGTTAGTCAGATAATGTGTCCTAGAAATAAGTGATGGACCAGGATTATGGAGAGAGGTTTAGAGCATTCCAAATGAGAGCAAAAAATTAGAGCAGAAAAGCAAGTTATGTCATTATTGCTAAGTAAGAGAGAAAGGGGGTAAAGAAATTATCTTGACTGCAGTGGAGGAATCATATTAGGAATTAACAAAAGATGAGGTTGGAAAGGTAACAAAATGTGAGACTCAACTGACAGAAGACTGAATGGTAGACTGAAAGTCTGGATAAAGAAAATGTTGATGGAAATAAATCATCTTTGAAATCGAGGAAACATCTATATACCACTGCAAGGTATTGAACAACACTAGTAAGTGGGCTGTTTTGGATTCATATCTTTTGGCATTGATCTATAATCACATTGGTGTAGGAAACTCTGGAAGGAAACACCCTTTACCAACGTAAACCAGAGACTATTCTGCTATTTATAGCATGTGGAGAATTGAGATGTTAACTTACCCAGAACCACACAGTCAGTACCTGGCAAGAGAGAGAACTTAAATCTAAGTCTTCCTAACTCCAAGACTAGTTTTACGACTACAGCACACTGTCTCTCAGATTCACATTGTACTTCATTTCTAAGGTGCCACATTTTAAACAATAATAATTAATAAATACAAATAGCAAGTTTATATCCATATAGCAATGTGACCTAGTGAAATTGCTTTTATAATCAACCATGATGATTCCAGAGTACCAATGGTAAAAAAAAAAAAAATCACCCACCTCCTGAGAGAGATTGTATTTGTCCTTGGTTTTTGAAGAGGACCATGGCATAAGGGAAATGATGACATGACTTGCAGTGGATTTTAGTATGAGTGAGGAAGGGCTGTGCAAGGTCACCAGCCTCACTTTTTGCTCCAGAGCCATCTGGATCCAGTGACCAGATATTCATCAGGATGACTGAAGATCTGAAGACGACCTCTGAGAGATAGGTGATGTTCTCAAGGTGCAAGTAAAAAACACATTTTTGGACAAGGTTGATTTGGGAAGTTTTAAAAAAATGCTTGGTAATCGGGGGGAAAGCTAAAAATAAATTGCTTTTATAGAACAGCATTTGACTACATGGGATGGATGAGTCTCCAGGCAAAATAGGGTCTAAATAAGAGATATGGGCTATCAACTGTTATGAACTCAAGGGCAATAATTTCTGCGAATACCAGTCTCTTGAGATAGGACAGGAATAAAAATTGACCCTCTTTTATATGTGAGGAAACTGAGATACAGAGTAATTAAATGATTTAGTTGAGATCACACAGAGGAATCATGGAGGAGCCAGAATTCAAAGGGAGGTCTCTTGACAGCTAGACCATATCCCTTTCTACCACACTCTATAGTTAGTTTGTTTGTTCAAATAAACTACTTTCATGATAACACCACTAATCAAATTGTGGTGAGTTTAAGTCTAAAGCCACACTATGGGACCCCTTTGTAAATGAGAGATGTTGAGAGTAGAGCTCCAGTAAATTACTTTTTTGCCAGCTTTTATAGTTATAAATGAAAATGTCAAGTACTCCTAATAGTTTAGTTTATGGGGATGTGGTAAGTATTTATAGAAGGTGGGCTGGATGTTTTTCCATTAGCTCTTATGCCATACAATTTTTTGGCTCATTCTTGGAGGAAGCTGTAAACCAACTTTTTCCTCGTTCCTCAACATTTGACATATTCTGATTAAGAAACATTTGGGGTTTTACACGATTTATTGTAAATAATCCCTCCTATAATATTCACAGCACAATAATTCACAGCCCTGAGGCAAGAGTACTCTTAAAAAATGACATTACGCCGAAGATCACTTTTCAGAATTTACCATTTGTGCATCATGTCTAGAATCTATAACACATGTAAAGTGGTCAAATCACCATTTGTCAAACTTTTTTTTTTTACATTTCCCCCCATTGCTTTGTGGGATTTGAATAAAAGTGCTTTTCCTCTAGTCTAATGACCTGCCTAGTAAACCCAATATACCCAGGACTGAAGAAAATCAGTGTTGAGGACTCAAGTGGTGATGGGGGTAATGGGGAAGCAGGATGGCATCATTGTGTCAGATCATTATAGTGATTGAGATGGAAGAAGTTCCTCTTGCAAAATCATTTTCAGCTTTTACTGGTAGGGGGAGAAGAGGCAGGAATAGAGACAGAATAACTATAGTTTGTACAAATATCTAAGTAAAAATCCCATGCACCTGTGTTCCTGGCATATCCATAATGATGTTTCCCACCTAGGCTCACCAATAGCCTTGAAGGCAAAATTCTCATGCTGCCCTAAACCCAGCTGATTGTTTCATGACTGTATTTGATCCAAACAAGCAAGCAGATTTTATACTAAAGAAAGGTATGTTTTGAACATGAAATTATCCCTTCATGGTGGTGATATTGCTTTGTGGAAAATGAGCTTATTTAAGACTTAATAACTATCTGGATAACTTCAACTTTCTCCCATGCATAATAATTTCCTCCTTTGAAATCCATCTTCTTTAGAGGTGTACTGTAAGCTATTAGGGCAGAGAGTATTGGGTTCTTTTTAAATTATTCTTTCATTCAAGCATCAAAAATTATAAAAAGATATGAAGAACTGGAAACTATGAACTTGGATAGAATGCTGGACTTGGGAACTGACATGTGTTCAAAACCTGCTTCTGACTCTTAAAAGTTGTGTAACTTGTTAGACTTAATGACCTTGAAGGTCCCCTCCAGCTCAAAATCTATAATCCTATTAATTTCTACAGCATACAATGTTTCATATATGCATAGAATATATTCATGTACTTGTATGCTTATAAAGCCATATAAAGTATGATATAGGAGAAAGTTTACTTTGGAGCCCAAAAGATTTGGGTTTAAGTTTCTGCTGAGATATATATTATCTGTTGGGAACCCAGACAAGTCATTTAACCTTTCCTTTCTCTTACACAAATCTTCAAAATTTTAAGTTGCAGAGAGAGTGCCAACCTGCATTATTTAAAGGATTTCTCCATCTGGGAAATTAAAATACAGGTCCACTGCCAACATTCATTCCTGAATAGAAGCTTATTCAGGCAACAACAAATTATGCTATTTTTATTGCTTTCTATTCCTCACTTCCCTTCCCTTTCTGAAACTTTTTAAATGCTTAAGTGACCCTCTTTCCTTCACATTCATAACTGCCCACCAATTCATCTTCCATATAACCTCCCTTATAACAAGGGGAAAAGAAAAGAAATAAGTATTAGTGCCTACTATGTGTCAGGTACTTTACAATATTATCTAATTTATCTTCATACTAACCTGTGAGGTAGGTACAGCTATTATCCCCATTTTACAGTTGAAAAAACTGAGGCAAACAGATGCTAAGTGACTTGCATAGGGTCACACAGCTAGGAAGTATCTGAGGCCAGATTTGAACTAAGATCTTCCTGACTACAAGTCCAGAGCTCTACCACACCACTGAACTGCCCTGATTTATAACAAGTACACACACACACACACACACACACACACACACACACACACACACACAGATAGAGACAGAGTGACAGAGACAGAGACAGAGAGACAGAGACAGAGAGACAGAGACAGAGAGACAGAAACAGAGACAGACAGAGAGATTCAAACAAAACAAAGATATTGACCCTATCTTAGAAAGCATATCTGGTTCTATACTTCTAGAACATCATCTCTCTAGGGAGAGGTATAAGATCAGTCTTTTGACATGTTGACACAGTAGATCAAATTTCTGGTGTCTTTCAGCATCATTTCTTCTCATGCTATTGCCATCATCATATAAGTTATTCCCCCTATTCTGGTCATTTCATACTAATCTTCACATATTTTATTGAATCTCACATTCCTCATTTCTTAATAAGCAAAAAAATACCACTGCATTCATGCCACAATTTAATCAGTTATTTCCCAATTGAAAGAGACTATTTTTTTCTAATTCTTTGTCATAATAAAAGTTCTGGTATAAATATTCTTGAGCAAATTGGTCCTTTCCATCTGTCATGACCTTTCAAGGTTATATTCCTGATAGTAGTATCAGAGGATCAAAGAATAAGTATAATAAATGACTTCTTAGAAATGGATTAAAATTGTTTTACAGAATTGTTGAAACAATTCACAAATCAACCAACAATTCAGTCAAGCGCCTTCCTATACCATTCTTCTAAGAATTATAGTTTTTCCTTTTTTGCCAACTTTGGCAATCTGTTGAGTATAAGATGGAAATTTAAGATTGTTTTAATTTGCACTTCTCTTCTTAGTGACTTTGGGGATTTTTAAAAATTTTGGTTGGTCATATTACTGTATTTCTTTATTAGAGGACTACTTGTCCATATGCTTTGACCATTTATCTATTGATAAGTAAATAGAGATGTCCTAGTAAATGTTTAACAGCTAGTGGGGGGGGGTGGAGAATGTAACAGCAAGCACCCTAGCATACCCAGGATGGTTGCTAGCACATGTTCTTTGATCTACTTTACTAAAGGAATGCAACTTTAAATGGGTCAACAATCTTTAATTAAACATTATACACACACACGTATCCATATCTATATTTATATCTAGATCTAGATCTACATCTATATCTAGATCTATATCTATCCATATCTATATCTATATCTACATCTACATCTATATCTAATTCATTTAGTTCAGGGGAAAAAGTCAGTGCCCTGAACTTCAGAAAATATAAACAGAAATTATAAGCAGACAAAAAATACAGACAGAGAAAATAACACAGTTCAACAGACCACAACAGACAAACTGACAGGACTTTTAGCTGTCTAACCACTACATATATACAGAGAAGGACCAACATCTGGGTTTTTAAAGTGGGGGGCTCAACAGCTATCCAGAGTCTCATCTGAACAAATCACACAACTCTTCCCATAAGTGAGCCCCAAAGCAAAACCTCACCTCAGAATATATATACACCCTTCTTCAGGGTCAGAGGACATCACAACCTGATGACCCAATGCCTAATTACAATGTAACAAAAAGTGTGGACCTTCCTGAAAAACAAGTCTCTCTCCAATCAAGTCCCTCCTGTTGGGTTCCACTTGAAGCCCATTAAGGGACAGGGAAGATCTTCAAATTCCCTTACCATTACAGGAAGATGAAATGTGCACATAAAAGACTTTTACGTTTATCCTGCATTATTCATATTTTCTTTATCACTTTCTTAAGTCTACACAATCAAAAAACAATAAATCAAGCTCTGATTTGTATATTTTGTTGATTTCCAAGGTGTGAATGCTCAGACTGAAAATTTAACAATAGTTTTTTGTGAGCCCGTTTGAGCCAACTCCATCACACTCTGGGAAATAATTCATTCTCATGTAATTGTAGCAAATCTTTATGTATCTTAGATATTAGAGCTTTATCAGAGAAATTTTCTATGAATTTTTCCCAAATTAATTATTTTGCTTCTGATTCTGACTCCATTTTTTCTTGAAGATTTTTCTTTTATTTTTATATAATCAAAACTGTTCATTTCATCTTTATTAACATCTCCCTCTCACTTGTTTACAACCTTGGCTAAGGTTGTAAAAAGTATTTCTTTATTATTAAATTTTTGCATAATATGGCTTTTGTATATAGTTCTCATAGTCTTTTGAAGTTAATTGTGGTACATAAAATCAAGTGCTATCTAAACCCGACTTCTTCCAGAGTGATTTACAATTTTTTCAGCAATTTTTATCAAATAAGTACTCCTTGCTCTAGTAGTTAGTGTCTGCAGGTATGTTGAACACTATATTATTGCATCTAATATTTTGTAGGTCTTGTTTCCTTAATTCATTACATGGATCAACTTTTCTATTTTTTTAACTAATAAAAAATTGTTTCACTGATTACTGCTTTACAGGATAGTTTGAATCTGGCACTGCTCAGTCTCCTTATTTCCTCTTTATTTTTCATTATTTCCCTTGAGATTCTCAATGTTCTATTACTCCCACTCCAGAACAGTTTTGTTATTATTTCATCTAGGTCTATAAAATAAGCACTTGGTTGTTTGATTGGCATGTCATCCAATCTGTAAATTAACAATGAGCAATTAGTCTATCTCCAATTACATTTCTTTTTTTTATTTTTGGTTTTTAACTGATTCATATCTGCAGTCATATAAATCTAGTTGTATCATTAATATACTGTTACAGGGACTTTGAGTAGAGCCATAAGGGAATAGACACACCCCATCCTGAAATAAAAGCACAGCAAATTTGATCATGGTTCCTAAATTCAGAAAAGCAGAGCAAAGGATAGGAAGATACTTTTATGAAAGCAAAATGGAAAATAGGGCACAGAAGCATGGTGACTGAGGTTTTCACGAAACTATGGTCCAGGAGAGGTAGTCACCAATCAAGACAACAGGGTGGAAGTTCCTCCACAATGTGGTCTCTAGTACAGGTGATAAGGTGAAACAGAGGGGAAGATGACCTTCACTAAGTCACTTAATCTTATATAACTTCACTTTTCTCTTTGGTAAATCCATAAAATTGAAAAAGAAATAAACATACCCCACAAGATTGTTATGAGGATCAAATAAGATAGTATATAAAAAAGTTTTGCAAAACTTAAAGTGATTAATCCAATGTTCTCATTATAATTGTTTTTTTCTTATCATTAGTTTTTTAATTAAAAATTGTTTACCAAATTGAGAAAAGCACCATTTATTTCTACCCTTACTGGTGTTTTAACATAAATAAGTTTTGTATTTTACCTAAAGATTTTTTTCTGAATCTGTTGATATAATCATATAATTTTATTTTAATTATTAACACACTACATCATATTATATGTAGTTATTACATTGTTTAATATAGTACTGCAGTGATACAGTATCATATGTATGTAAATTTACTAATTTTAAACCATCTCTAAAGTTGTTGAATAAATTGAAACTGATCACATTATATGAACTTTTGATTATGTCAGTGAAGTATCTTTGTTACTATCTTATTCAATATTTGTGCATCAATATTCATTAAAGATGTTGTTCTATAATTTTGTTTCTCTGATATTTTTCTTCCAGTCATACAGTGGTCAAAGAACTCTATGGAAATTGAAAGATGCTTCTCCTAACACAACATTAAGAAACTTTCAGACTGTCAGTAAGTATGAAGAAAAAAAAAAGTTTACCTTGCATTTGTGTAGATATAATACTGCTGATAAAGATAATATAACTATACCCACATTTTCTTTTGCTTTATTTTGGAGGGCAACTGGGGTTAAGTGACTTGCCCAAAGTCACACGGCTAGTGTGTCAAGTTTCTGAGGTCGGATTTGAACTCAGGTCCTTCTAACTCCAGGGCTGATGCTCTATTCACTGTTCCACCTAGCCACCCCAACTATACTCATATTTAATTATACAATGCTTCAAAACAAATATAGGTATCTCTTCATCTACTATTAAAAAATTCTTTTTGTCAATAATAGTGAAGTCATTAAATAGGATAATAGATATAGAGCTTGAAAGGACCTTAAAATCCATCTAGACCAACAAACCCACTTTACAGATTAGAAAACTGAGGTCCAGAGAGTTCAAATAACATGTCTAAAGTTATATAGCTAGCAAGAATTAGAGTCAGAATTGTAACCCATATCCTCTGACCCCAGTCAGTGTTCTTTCCACTATTCCACACTGTCATCACAGTTCCCTGAAATACTATATAAGGAAATAGAAATGGAAAAAAGAAGGCAAAAAAGAACACTTGATGCAGACTAAATGTACAAAGGTGAGGTACATATGGAAGGTAACACAATTTTGAGGGCTTTAAAAGAATTGATTCTCAAGAAATTGGAAAGAGGAGAAGATACCTAACAACTAACTTGTTTTCCTTTCTTTCTTTTTTTTTTTTTTTGGAGGGCAATTGGGGTTAAGTAACTTGCTGAAGGTCACACGGCTAGGTTTTTTTGTTTGTGTGTGTTAAGTGTCCGAGGCTGGATCCAAACTCAGGTCCTTCTGACTCCAGGGCTGGCACTCTACTCACTGCACCACCTTTGTTTTATAGAAGATAATTGAAGAGGCAGAGCCAAGATGGCAAAGTAAAAGCAGGAACTTGCTTAAGTTCCTGCTCCAACCTCCTCCAAAACCTGTAAAATATGACTCTAAGCAAATTTTAGAGCTACAGAACCCCCAAACGACATAGAGAAACAAATCTCCTTCTGAAGACAACCTGGCAGGCTGGCAGGAAAGGTCTATCACACCAAGCTGGGAGTGGAGCACAGCCCCAAGTGAGTCATACAGGCCCAGACCCCAGAAAGTCCCGATCAGTGGCCCAGATTGGCCAGAGCAGACTTCAGGACAGTGAATGACTGGTAGATGTGGTGTTTCCAGAATTCTCAACCCATAAATGTAAAAGAGAAAGTAAAAGTTCAATGGCAATCCCTGTTGATCCAGGGGGAGAGAAGAGCATTGTCTGGCCCCTGCTCCCAATGCAGAGGAGGTGACTGCAGATGCAACTGCTGCTGCTGCTTTCTGCTACTGACCTACAGAATGTATGGGGACAAAGTGTTTGTCCAGAGGGCATTTGCAGGGCTCTCTCTGCTGGCACTGAGGCAGAATTCTCCCACTTTGCCCTGCTTGAAACTGGGTCTCAGTCTTGGGTGGTGGTCCTGGGGTGAGGAGCGTTGGTGTGACAGAGTTTGTTGAGGCTGCGGAGAGAAAGTCTTCCTCACAGTTCTGAGGAAGGTGCCTGGGAAAAACCCTGAAAAAATCTGCACCAAACCCCAGCAATTTGGGACAGTACTCTCCACTATGGAAGCAGAATTCTACCATGGCAAACAGCTCAAAAGTCTAGAAATTGGCTGGCAAGATTAGCAAACAGAGGAAGCACAATAAAACCATAAAATCCTTTTCTGGAGACAAAAAAAAAATGAAAACATAGAATGAGAAGAAGACAACTAAGTCAAACTCTTGCATCAAAAGCCTCCAAGAAAAATATGAATTGATTACAGACCATGAAGGAGCTCTAAAAAGATTTTGAAAATCAAGTAAGAGAAGTAGAGTAAAAATTGGGAAGAGAAATGAGAATGATAAAAGAAAATCATGAAAAACAAGTCAACATCCTGACTAAAGAAAATAACATCTTAAAAAAAGTAGACTAACTCAAATGGCAATGGAGGTACAAATAGCCAATGAGGGGGGCGGAGCCAAGATGGCAAAGTAGAAACACCGCATCCAAGCCACTCCCCCCCCAGATCACCCCCAAACTATGTAAAAGGGGATTCTGAACAACTTCTAGAGCCCCAGCACCCACAGAACGACATAGAGAAGCTAACCTCCCACTGAGGACAGCCCAGCAGCCCTGCAGGAAGGACCAGCACAGTGCTCTGGGAGGCAACAGCAGAGCATATAGTGCACTGTGAGATAAGCACAGGTCAGGTCCTCCTGAGTCGCGGTTTTAACCCCAGAGCAGCAGGGCCAGCAGCCGGCTGGAGGGACCCCAGAACACCAGCAGCTGTGGCGATTCCAGAATTATCAACATAGACATGCCTAGGACAAAGTGAGAGGTTAGTGCCCTATGGACTTTGGGACCAGTATTTGGGGAATTCGTCGGCTTCCTCACCTGGGGGCTAGAAGCCACTGAGGAGACACTCCATTTTGTAGTTTTCAAAGGCAGCTCCAGCTCCTGGCCTGCGAACTGTAGGGAGATCCAGTGATCAGTCTTGGGGGGTAATCTCTCTTGCTTTAACCTCCCTGGATCTGGATTGTGATCTGGGGTGGAAGTCGCGGGTGGGTTTCCAGCTTGCCAGAAACGGAAGTTGCCCTCCCACACGTTCAGGACGAAAATTCCCCTATCTGTCCGAAAAGACATACTGTGGCAACAAGCCCAAAAGTCAAGTAATTAAGTGACAACATGCCAAGGCAAAGGAAACAAATTAAACAGAAAAATGCAACCCTAGACTCCTACTTTTGGGGCAAGGAGGGTCGAAGCATTGAGCGAGAAGAAGACTGTGAGGTCAGAAGTCCTGCTCCAGAAGCCCCAGGGGAAAACATGAGTGGGTTGCAGGCCATAGAGGACCTTAAGAAGGACTTTAAAAATCAAATAAGAGAAGTGGAGGAAAAATTGGAAAGAGAAATGAGAAGGATGCAGGAAAAGTATGAAATGAGGGTCAACAGCCTGACTGAGGAAAACAACACCTTAAAAAATAGACTAACTCAAATGGCAAAGGAGGCCCAAAAGGGCAATGAGGAGAAGAATGCCTTAAAAAGTCGAATTTTCCAGATGGAAAAAGAATCTCAAAAGTTCACTGAGGAGATTCATTCCTTCAGAGTTAGACTGGAGCAAATGGAAGCTAATGACTTTATGAGAAATCAAGATGCTGTTAAGCAGATCCAAACAAATGAAAGATTAGAAGGCAATGTGACATATCTCATGGGAAAAACCATTGACCTGGAAAATAGATCCAGGTCATAATAAATTTAAAATTATTGGACTACCTGAAAGCCATGATCAAAGAAAGAACCTAGAAATCACCCTTCAAGAAATTCTTGATATACCGCCCCCTGCTCCCACCGGCCCGGATTCTGATCGCTGCTATTACGCTGGCTGTGATGCCCAAGAGGCGGAAGCAGCGACCACCAGACCCCGAGGAGAGCGGGGATGAGGAGAGTGGGAGCCCCGCTGGTCCACCCAGCCTTCTTGGCCCTCCCCCCATAGCCAATGGGAAGTTTGGTGGCCCTGATCCAGGTTTCCATAGAGGCCCCCAGGGCTTAAGGGGACCAGTGATTCCACCACTCCTGAGCCTCCCACTTCCTTTCTGGGGAGGATGCCCAATGAGAGGGGGCCCAGGACCCAGACCTCGACCATACCTACATAGCCGTTGGGCCTATGAGGATCCAGAACCTAGGTGGGGAACAGACTATGGGGACCATGCCAGAAATGGTCCTCCCAATGGATGGAGAAACCTTGGAGGGGGCAGTAGTCACCATCCATCTAAGAATATCCCCTGGCCTAAGAACGCCCCTCAATTCAAGGATGGAGTCCAGGAAGGTGATAGAACAGATAAATCCAACCGCCCTGTTTGCAGACACTTCTCAAAGGGCCACTGTCGCTATGAGGATCTTTGTGCCTTCTACCACCCAGGAGTGAATGGACCTCCATTGTAAAACTGTGCCTTCCACTAGTCAGGCTCCAGTGGACCTTTTCTATTCTGGAAGCCCATTGCCCTGTTGTTCTGTGTTGGCTTCTCTGAGGTGTTTCTGCCCAACACCTCTGGCCAAGGAAGGAGCCTGAGCCTGATCCTCTCTCTCCCCTACCTGGGGCTTTGGGAGGATGGATGGGGGGGAGGAGTGTCAGAGGAGGTTTTTTAAAAAATAATGTTTTATTGATACTTTTGGTTTTTATGCCACCATCACTTCCCAGTAACACCCTCCCCCAACCCTGTCTTGTAACAAAGAAAATAACTATCACAAACTATCAAATGGACCACATCTCACAGTGTATGCAGTATTCCACATCAGTAGTGGTCTGGGAGTTTTTCAATCATTGATCTGCATCATCTACCTTTATCTCTGTTGGGGGGGGGGTGTTGTAATTTCAATGCTGTATCCCTTTACTCTTCTTTCCCAATAAGTGACTTTCCCCTGATAAGTTGTAATGGAAACCTAATTGGTGCTGTTCACCCACAATTTGCCCCCTTCAAGTATTACTTGTGGTTCTTGTGAGATCTGTGGTTCTTGTGAGCCGTGGATAGTTTTGAAAAAGGATGCCATCTTGATTACATTTTTGTCTGTTAGTGGTACCCTCCAATCCCTTCACCTTCAGCAATAGAAGAGCTGAGAAATGCCCTTTAGCAAGATACCCTGTGGTTCACCTGATTTCTCCCTCCCCCAAGTCATTCTGAGTGTGAAATAGAGAGTGGTCCCTTAGTTTTTTCCCAACTTTTGCTTCCCTCCTTCCCCTTTCCCTACCTCTTACCAGTTGGATTCTGTGAATCTCCACCCAGTATAGATCTCTGGGCAATGAAATTCCCCTTTCTCACTGGGTGGAGCTTAGATGATATTACTGCCTTCTACCCTTTTCCTTACCTTTACCCCAGTGTAGGTTTTCTGTGAAAACAGATTAAGTTTTATGAGTAGGACCTGGAGAAAGATTAGGGAATGTGGGAAAAGGGAGGGACTGGAGCCATGACTGGTTGAAGAGTCTTTGTTTTAGCTTTTTTTTTTTTTTAAGTAATAAACTCAGAGGAAACGTTTTATTTAAAAAAAAAAAAGAAATTCTCAAGGAAAATTGCCCTGATTTTTTAGATCCAGAGGGCAAAATAGAGGTTGAAAGAACCCACCAATCACCTCCTGGAAAAGATCCCCAAAAGAAAGCTCCCAGGAATATTATAGTCAGGTTCCAGAATCCCCAGATCAGGGAGAAAATACTACAAGCAGCCAGAAGCAAACAATTTCAATATTGTGGAAACACAATCAGAATAGCACAGGACCTGGCAGCTTCTACACTGAGGGATTGAAGGGCATGGAATATGATATTCCAGAAGGCAAAAGAGCTGGGAATGAACACAAGGGTTACCTACCCAGCAAAACTGAGTATTTTGTTTCAGGGGGAAATAAGGTCATTCAGTGGAATAGAGGACTTTCAAGCATTCTTGATGAAAAAAGCAGAGTTGAATAGAAAATTTGACATTCAGAAGCAAGAAGCAAGAGATGCTTGAGAAGGTAATCAAGGAAAAGAAATCAAAAGGAACTTGTCAAAGTAGAAGTATTTACATTCCTACATGGAAAAACAATAACTGTGACTGATGAAACCTTTCTCATTATGAAAATACTTGAAGAAGGGTATATGGGCATATGTTTATGGGTATACATGGATAGAGGGCACAGGTTGAATTTGATGGGGAGGGATGATTCTTAAGAGGTGAAGTCAAGAGGTGAGAGAGGAAAGTGGCAAGAGGAGATGGGGAGAGACAGGGTAGGGTAAACTATCACATGTAGAAGAAGCAAGGGGAAGTGGCTGCAAGGGAGTGGGCGAATAGGAAGGCAAAAAGACAAAACCACATTCTCATTGAATTTGGTTCAGGGAGAGAATGACATACATACTAAACGGGATACCGCAACCTGCAGCAGAATAGGGGGAAGGGGTATGAGAGGAGGGATGATGGATGGGAGGACAGTCTTGGGGGGAGGGAAGGTTGGAAGTACCCACTATAGAAGAGGGACAGGATCAAGTAGGGAATGGACAAGGTAGGGGGTGGGATGGGTGGGAGGGAATTATAAGCAGCCTTGTACAAGATATCTTGTACAAGATATCTACTATGGTAATGTTTTGCATAGCTAGACATATACAACATATACTGAATTACTTATCTTCCCAGAGGGAATGGGTGACAAGGGAGGAAGGGAATGTATCTGAATGTATCTGAAAATTAAATGTTTCAAATATATATAAATACTATTATTAATACCCCTTTGCTTGTAATTGGGAGATAAGATGTGCAGGCATTGGGACACAGAGATTCACCTTCCTCTAATGGAAAAGTTGAAGGGGGTATGGGAGAAGATATGGGAGAGAGCAGATTGGAGGAAGCAATATCTTGTGGGACTGTTATTCTGGGAGAGTGGGAAGGGGAAAAACGGGGGTGAAAATTGTAACTCAAAATCTGGCAGAAATGAATGATGTAAAACAGAAGTTAATAAAACATTTGTTAAAAAAAAAAACAAATAGCCAATGAGGAAAAGAATGCCTTAAAAAGCAGAAGTGGTGAGATGGAAAAGAAATTTTGAAAATTTATGGAAGAGAATAATTCCTTCAAAATTAGATTGGAGCAGATGGAAGCTAATAACTTTATAAGAAATCAAGATACTATAAAACAAACCCAAAGAATGAAAAAAATAGAAGGGAATGTGAAATATCTCATTGGAAAAAAACACTGACCTGGAAAATAGATACAGAAGAGATAATTTTAAAATTATTGGACTACCTGAAAGCCATGATCAAAAAAAGATCATCTTTCAAGAAATTCTAAAGGAAAATTGGCTTTATATTCTAAAACCAGAGGGCAAAATAGAAATTGAAATAATCACCTCTTGAAATCTTGAAAAAGAAACAATTTCAATATTGTGGAAACACAATCAGAACAGCCCAGGACCTGGCAGCTTCTACACTGAGGGATCAAAGAGCATGGAATATGATATTCTAGAGGGCAAAAGAGCTGGGATTGAAGCCAAGGGTCACCAAATTGAATATCTTGTTTCAGGGGAAAATATGGTCATTCGGTGGAATAGAGGACTTTCAAGCATTCTTGATAAAAAACAGAGTTGAATAGAAAATTTGACATTCAGAAGCAAAGAAGCAAGAGATGCTTGAGCAGGTAATCAAGGAAAAGAAATCAAAAGGAACTTATCAAAGTTGGACTATTTACATTCCTACATGGAAAAACAATAACTGTGTTTGATGAAACCTTTCTTATTATGAAAATAATTGAAGAAGGGTACATGGCATATGTTCACAGGTATACATGGATAGAGGGCACAGGTTGAATTTGATGGGAGGGGATGATTCTTTTTTTTGGAGGGCAATTGGGGTTGGGTGACTTGCCCGGGCTCAAGCTGCTGGGTTTTTGTTTGTGTGTTGGGTGTCTGGGGCCGGATCCCAGCTCGGGTCCTTCTGGCTCCAGGGCCGGTACTCTGCTTGCTGCACCACCTAGCCCCCCCAAGGAAGGGACGAAGTCAAGAGGCGAGAGAGGAAAGTGGCAAGGGGAGATGGAGAGAGACAGGGTAGGGCAAACTATCTCATGTAGAAGAGGCAAAGGGAAGTAGTTGCAGGGGAGGGGAAGAACAGGAAGGCAAAAAGGCAAAAGCATATTCTCATTGAAGTTGGCTCAAGGAGAGAATCACATACATACTAAATGGAATATCTTACCCTTACTCTCCTGAGTAGGGGAAAGGGGGATGAGAGGGGGGATGATGGAAGGGAGGGCATTCTGGGGGGAGGGGAGGTTGGAATTACCCACTATCAAAGAGGGACAGGATCAAAGTAGGGAATGGACCAGGTGGGAGGTGAGACGGGTGGGAGGGAAATATAAGCAGTCTTTTACAATATATCTACTACGGTAATGTTTTGCATAGCTATACATGTACAACACATACTGAATTGCTTATCTTCTCAGAGGGAGTGGGTGACAAGGGAGGAAGGGAATGGATCTGAAAATCGAAGTTTTAAAATTAAATGTTTCATAAGATGTCCAGGCATTGGGGCTCAGAGATTTACCTTGCCCTAATGGCAAAGTTGAAGGGGGTATGGGAGAAGTTATGGGAGAGAGCAGATTGGATGAGGGGATATCTAGTGGGACTGCTATTCTGGGGTGGTGGGTAGGGAAAAATGGGGGGGAAATGTAACTCATAATCTGGTGGAAATGAATGATGTAAACCAGAAGTTAATTTGTTTAATTAAAAAAAAGATGTATATGAAATAATCTCCTGGGTTAATCACAGAGGGAAAGGAGGAGAAATTGGGAAAGTCCTCTTGCAGAATATAAAATGTGGAGTCAATATTAAAGGAAGCCAGGTGGTAGAGGCAAAGAGGGAGAAAATCCCAGCCTGAGGGAGAGCTAGTGAAAATACACTGAGTTGGGAAATTGATTGCCACGTAAGAAGAACAATAATAAGGATGTAGACTGTTATCTGTCCAGAAGGAACATCATTTCAATGAAATGATAGATCACTTAGCAAGTGATTAAATGCTCTGCACAAAAGAAAAAGAAAAAGAAAAAGATCTCAAGGGGCAGCTAGGTGGCGCAGTGAATAGAGCACTGGCCCTCTAGTCAGGAGGACCTTAGTTCAAATCCAGTCTCAGACATGTAAAACAAAAACTAGCAATGTGACATTGGGCAAGTCACTTAACCCAAATTGCCCTCCAAAAAGCAAAAGGACGAAAAAATCCCAAAAAGAAAACTCCTAGGAATATTATAGCCAAATTCCCAAGTTCCTGAGTCATGGAGAAAATATTACAAGCTGTCAGGAAGAAACAATTTGAGTATTGTAGAAACACAATCAGGATAACAAAAGATCTAGCAGTTTCTACATTAAGGCATCAAAGGGTTTGCAATATGATATTTCAGAAGTCAAAGGAGCTAGGATTAAAACCAAGAAACAAATACCCAGCAAAACTGAGTATAATACTTCCAGGGGAAAATATAGACATTTGATGAAATAGAAGACTTTCAAGCATTCTTTTTTTTTTTTTTTTGCTTTTTGGAGGGCAATTGGGGTTAATAACTTGTCCAGGGTCACACGGCTACGTTTTTGTTTGTGTGTGCATTAAGTGTCTGAGGCGGGATCCGAACTCAGGTCCTTCTGACTCCAGGGCCAACACTCTACTCACTGTGCCTCCTAGCCACCCCTTACTTTCAAGCATTCTTGATGAAAAGACCAGAGCTGAATAGAAAATTTGACTTTCAAATACAAGAAGCAAGAGAAGCATGTGAAGATAAACAAGAAAAAGAAATCATAAGGAACTTGTTAAAGATGAACTATTTACATTCCTACATGGAAAAAAGATAATTTGTAACTCAGTCTTTTCTCAGTATGAGCATAGCTGAAGGGAATATATACACACACACACACACACACACACACATACATATATATGTATATACATATATATGTATGTGTGTGTAAATAGATGCATATTTATGTATAGGATGGCATATGTGTGTATATATGTGTGTGTATATGTGTGTACATATATACATAGACTAAGGGCACAGGATGAGCTAAATAGGAAGAGATGAGATCTAAAAAATAAAATTAAGAAGTGATGGAAGAATATATTGGGAGAAGAAGGGGAGAGATAGAATAGGGTAAATTATCTCACATAAAAGAGAAAAGAGAAAACTGTTACAATGGAGGAGAAGAGCAGAAAAGTGAAAGGAAATGAGTCAACCTTGCTCTGATTGGATTTGACTTAAGGAATGAATAACATAAACACTCAACTGGGTATTTTACCCTATGGGGAAGTACTGGGAAGGGGGACAAGAGGGGGGATAACAGAAGGGAGGGAAGATTGGTGGAGAGGGTAGTTAGAAGCAAACACATTAAAAAAGGGACAGGGTCAAAAGAGAAAACAAAATAAATTGGAGGTGGGATAGGATGAAATGAAATATAGCTGGTCTTTCACAATATGATTACTACGGAAATGTTTGGCATAACTACACATGTACAACCTATATTGAATTGCTTGTCTTCACAGTGGGGGTGGGAGAGGTGGGAAAAAGGGAATCTGGAAATCAAAGTTTTAAAAAGGAATGTTAAAAATTGTTTTTTACTTGCAACCAGGAAATTAGATATGTAAACAATGGGGTATAGAAATCCATTTTGCCCTACAAGAAAGTAAGGGGGGATGGGGAAGGACATAAGAGAGAATTAATTGGGGGAAGAGGTGTTCAGTATGCTTGCTATATTGAGGGGGGGAAGGGGAGGGATGGGGAGAAAAATTAACTCAAAATCTTGTGGAAGTGAATGTTGAAAATTAAAAGATAAATAAATTTATTTTCAAAAAAGATAATTAAGAAGACACACATAATTACCAACTTGTATTCCTACATTACTATATCTAAAAATGTATTCATCCATTGAGTGTATCCTTGAAGAAAAAAATAAGAAAAGATAAAGGCAGATTTTAACAAATGATATTCTGTCACACACCACAGCATTATAGTCATTCAACTGCCTACAAGAGATGTAAAAGAATACAAGTCTATTGTGCTTTTTGATTATAAAAAAAAAAACTTTTGATATAGCAAAACACTTTCTAAAAGGTATTCCTTCAACATTATATCTTTCATGCATATATTAAGATCATGTAGGGTCAGCTAGGTGGCGCAGTGAGTAAAAGCACTGGCTTTGGAGTTGGGAATGACCCGAGATTGATTCTGGCCTCAGAAAATGAGCACCCACACATAAATAATGACTAGCCATGTAACCTTGAGCAAGTTACTTAACCCCAATTGCTTTATAAAAAAAAAATAATAATAAAAAGATCATGTAGGGGGTGGAGTCTAGATGACAGAGTAGAAACAGCACTTATGTGGAGCTCCGGCCCACACAACTTCAAAATTATGTAAAAGGGGGACTCTGAATGACCTCTGGAGCTCCAGAACCCACAAAATGACACAGAGAAGCTAACCTGCCACTGATGACAGCCTGGCAACCCAGCAGGGAGTGGCCAGCACAGCTCTCTGGGAGCCCAGCCCAGGCCTGAATAAGTAGGAGGTTTTAGCCCCAGGGAGCCCATAACCAGCAGCCTGCTGGAGGGACCCCCAAATAGCAGCTGTGGCATTTCCAGAATTATCAACACATACATGCTAGGACAGCGTGAGAAGTCAGTGCCCTATGGACTTTGGGACTGGTTGGGAGAGCATGTGGCCTCTTTCCCCTGGGGGCGAGAAGCCACAAAGGAGCTGGCACAGCTTGTGGCACATTGCCAAGTTGCAGATTCAGCTTCTGGTCTGTGAACTATAGGGGGATCTGGCAATCAGTCTGGGGGGTAATCACTCTTGCTTTACCCTTCTTGTATCTGGATTGTGATCTGGGGTGGAGGTCTTGGGGTGTGTGACCAGCTTGCCAGAGCTTGTGGAGGCTTCAGAGAGGCCACCCAACTAATACCTCAGGCAGTTGGGAAAACCCCAGCATTTGGGATGGAAGCTCCCTTGGATGGTGGCAGAGTCCTACTGTGGCAACAAGCCCAAAATTCAAGTAATTAAGTGGAAACATGCCAAGGCAAAGGAAACAAAGATAAAAATTCAGCATTAGACTCCAATTTGGGGGGCAAAGAGGATCAAAGCATGGAACATGAGGAGCACTCTGAGGTCAGAAATCCTGCACCAAAAGCCCCAAATGAAAATACAAGCTGGTTACAGGCCATAGAGGACCTTAAGAAGCAGGTAAGAGGGGCGGCTAGGTGGCGCTGTGAGTAGAGCGCTGGCCCTGGAGTCAGAAGGACCTGAGTTCGGATCCGGCCTCAGACACTTAACACACAAACAAACAAACAAACAAAAAAACCTAGCTGTGTAACCTTGGGCAAGTTACTTAACCCCAATTGCCCTCCAAAAAAAAAAAAAAAAGAAGCAGGTAAGAGAAATTGGAGAAAATTGGGAAGAGAAATGAGAAAGATGCAAGAAAAGTATGAAATGAGAGTCAACAGCCTGACTGAGGAAAATAACACCTTAAAAATAGACTAACTCAAATGGCAAAAGAGGCTCAGAAAGGCAATGAGGAGAAGAATGCCTTAAAAAGCCAAATTTGCCAGATGGAAAAAGAATCTCAAAAGCTCACTGAGGAGATTCATTCCTTCAGAGTTAGACTGGAGCAATGGAAGCTAGTGGCTTTATGAGAAATCAAGATGCTGTTAAACAGATCCAAACAAATGAAAGAATAGAAGGCAATGTGAAATATCTCATGGGAAAAACCACTGACCTGGAAAATAGATCCAGGAGAGATAATATAAAAATTATTGGACTACCTGAAAGCCATGATCAAAGAAAGAACCTAGAAATCACCCTTCAAGAAATTCTCAAGGAAAATTGCCCTGATGTTTTAGATCCAGAGGGCAAATAGAGGTTGAAAGAATCCACAGATCACCTCCTGAAAAAGATCCCAAAAAGAAAACTCCTAGGAATATTATAGCCAGGTTCCAGAATTCCCAGATCAAGAAGAAAATATTACAAGCAGCCAGGAAGAAACAATTTGAATATTGTGGAAACACAATCAGGATAACATAGGATCTGGCAGCTTCTACACTGAGGGATCAAAGTGCTTGGAATATGATATTCCAGAGGTCAAAGGAGCTGGGATTAAAACCAAGAATCACCTACCCAGCAAAACTGAGTATCATGTTTCAGGGGAAAATATGGTCATTCGGTGGAATAGAGGACTTTCAAGCATTCTTGAGGAAAAAACCAGAGTTGAATAGAAAATTTGACATTCAGACACAAGAAGCAAGAGATGCTTGAGAAAGTAAACAGGGAAAATAAATCATAAGGAATTTATCAAAGTTGAACTATTTATATTCCTACATGGAAAAATGATAACTGTAACTGATGAAACTCTTCTCAGTATTAAAATAGTTGAAGAAGGGTATATGGGCATATAAATACATATGTGAATGTATGTATATATTTTTACAAGTATACATAGATAGAGGGCACAGGTCGAATTTAATGGGAAGGGATGATACTTAAGGGGTGAAATTGTGAGGTGAGAGAGGAATATAACAAGAGGAGATATGGAGAGACAGAATGGGGTAAACTATCTCATGTAGAAGAGGCAAAGGAAAGTGGTTTCAGTGGAGAGGAAGAACAGGAAGGCAAAAAGGCAAAACCTTATTCTCATTGAATTTGGCTCAGGGAGAGAGTGACATGCATACTAAATGGGATATCTCACCCTACAGGAGAACTTGGGGGAGGTGGTTGGGGGGTGGATGAGGGAAGGGAGGGAAGGCAGGGGGGGAGGGAAGTTGGCAGCACCCACTTTTGAAAAGGGACAGTATCAAAGTGGGGAGTAGACCAGGTGGGAGGTGGGATAGGAGGGAGGGAATCAGTCTTTTACATTATATCTGCTATGGTAATGCTTTGCATAGCTACACATGTACAACATATACTGAATTGCTTATCTTCCCAGTAAGGGTGGTTGACAATGGAGGAAGGGAATGAATCTGGAATTTGAAGTTTTAAAATTAAATATTTTAAAATATATAAATACTATTATTAATATTATTTTACATATAATTGGGAGATAAGATGTACAGGCAATGGGGTGTGGGGATTCACCTCGCCCTACTGGAAAAATCAAAGGGGGTATGGAGAAGAGATGGGAAAGAGAAGATTTGATGAGGGGATATCCTGTGGGACTGCTATTCTGGGGTTGTAGGTAGGGGGGAAATGGGGAAAAAATTGTAACTCAAAATCTGACGGAAATGAATGATGTAAAGCAGAAGTTAATGAAACATTTGAAAAAAGAAAAAAAAAGATCATATGCCTATGTGATTCCTTGAAATATATTGGAATAAAGGTAACTTTGACAACTCTCTGATTATTAATATTAAGTTAAGTACATGACAATAGACATGGAGTAACCCTAGAGTTTCTCTAGGCATTCATGGAGGATGCATAGCACTGAGCCCAAATAGAAGGGGGATACCCTTTATGGTGAGGTTCTTAAAATGCTCCTATTTGTAAATAACCTTATGTTAATCATATCAAGTCTCAGAGTTTCTTAAATGACTACAAACATTAAATGGTTTGGACTAACAATTGTCATCAAAATCATGGATGAAGAATATCTGTCTAGACTATGATATTCAAATGGAGAACTTATAAAGCTTATCCATTAGTACATATATTAGATGAGCCCTGAAAATAGGTAGTGTACTAGATCCAGAGTTTAATAAGAGTAAGAACAAACTGCATCATATTTGGGAAATGTCCAGTGCTTTTAAGTCCCAAGCTCCTCCCTGAAACAAGGGCTAACTTTCTTAACATCAGTATTCCCTTACTGATTCTATATGGCTGTAAATCATGAAATACCACAACCTCTGGATATTCAAAATTACAGGTCACCCAAAGGGCAATGGAAAGATGGATGCTGGGTGTAAATAGGCTATTGTGTATTGCCAATAAAAATTACATGCAAGAAGCAGCAAAAAGGTACTATAAAAAAATGCATGAACAGAAAAGGAGGTGGGATGGTATACTAAAATGAATGATTAAGGTCCTTAAAGCAGGAGAATAGTAGAGGAGAATAGCCATGTTCCAAAAACCTATATTAGGACCCTACAGGAAAGTAGGGGGAAGGGGATAAGTGGGGGTAAGGGGATGATAGAAGGCAGATTGGGGGAGGGGTAGTCAGAAGCAAACACTTTTGAGGAGGAATAGGGTCAAGGGAGAGAATAGAATAAATGTGGGGGATAGGATGGAGGGAAATATAGTTAGACTTTCACAACATGACTATTATGGAAGTGTTTTGCATAACTACACATGAATAGCCTTTATTGAATGGCTTGCCTTCTCTATGAGGGTGGGTGGGGAAGGAAGAAGTGAGAGAATTTGGAGCTGATAGTTTTAAAAACAAATGTTAAAAATTGTTTTTACATGTACCCAGGAAATATGATGTACAACCCAAATAAAATGGGGTGTATAAATCTATCTTGTCCTACAAGAAAATGAGGAGGAGGTAAGACAGGAGGAGCAGTCATAAAGGGGAGGGCAGATTGGGGGAAGGGGCAATCAGAAAGTGTGCCCTCTTGGTGTGTGTGTGAGCAGAAGAGATGAGGAGAAAATTTGGAACTTAAAATCTTGTGGAAATGAGTGCTGAAGTTTAAAATAAATATTTTTTTAAAAACCTACATTAAGATGACTCTAAACATTTGTTTGTGTAAACATTCCATTCTAATCCTACAACTTAAAAAAAGCTTGACTTTATCTAATGTAACCATTAAGATAAAAATCTTTTTCCTTCTCAGTTTGGGGCAAGGATGATTCACATCTTGCCCAGCCCAATGGGAGATATATAACCAATTTCCACCTAATGAAATAAATCTGTGTATACATTTACAAAGTTTTGGCTTGTTTAACAGTGAGTATTTCTAAAAGGGACTCCCCTAAAATTAAGACTGTGGCCAATCAAAGTACAGAAGAAGCTTAAAGACAAGGTCTTCAAGTAAATGAATATAATACGTTACATTCTGATCAGGAAAAAGTCCAGGAAGCAAAGAGAAGAAAGTGAGAAGTGTGGACTAGCAATAGCTCGCCAGAGGGGACTTTAAAATAACAGATCACCAATTAGACTCATGCTACCTCTGTTCACTGATATGGTGCCATAACTTGGCATGTGAACATACAAGCCTAGGAAACATGCCCCTTGAGAAATTGAATTCACACTTTGTAGGGCACAAAAGGCATCCACATTCTCACCTTTATTGGTACTGACCAACTGTACATTGTATGTCCTTGTGAATATAACTGAATGCAAATGAAAGCAATGCCACATTAGTGTGTACATTGTGTAAAGGTGAGCTCAGTGCTTTGTCACTACACAGAACTCAGAGGATGACTCTTCCCAATTACGTGGGCTTGGTACTGTATTTGCCCATCACCTAGGTCCTCTGACATACACCCTTACCATTGTCCAACTGCTGGTCATTTAACAATAGCATAGATGGTTAGCCAAGGTACATAATTTCTTAGTATTTTGAAATGTCAAAGACCTGAAGGTAGGTCCTGAAAAAGCAATTTGGAATTATGAACAAAAAGTTACTAATCAGTGCATGCCCTTTGACCCAGCCATACCAAGGATAAACCTATACCTCAAAGAGACAACAAAAAGATGAAAATGTCTTTTATATATATATATGCAAAAAAATTTTATAGCAGCTCTTTTCATGGTGGCCAAAAAAAAAACCCTAGAAACTAAGTTTCTTGGTTTATTTGATGCCCCACTCCCGCTACCCCCCCCCACCCAGTACAAGATTTACCAGAGAACATGGACATGATTTGCAAAGAATAAAGTATGAATGAGTTGTATGCCTGTGTACAATTGGTGAGAAATTCATATAGATAAGACCACAGATCCATTAAAGCTAAAGTATTAGAAGCCATTGTAACTAAATTGAATTATCACAATTGCAGTGTTTTAAGGTTCCATGACATGAGTCCTAGTACTTCTAAGCCCCTGGAGAAGAGGAGAAAATGAGTCAGCATTATTCCCAGATATACCCCATAAAGCAGTGGTGTTAAACTGAAATAGAAAGAGATCTCTGTGGGGGCATATTGACTTAGAAAACTACAAATTAACATTACATACATTGTGCTGCTTATTTATTTATTTTATTAAACATTTCTCAATTTCATTCTGCTACATGCTAGTGTGACACTCTGCCACAGAGCAGAGTTACTAATTTTTATCAATCCCTGTACCCAGTGACTTTGAGTAAGACCTTCCTAGAATCCTCTTCTCAATATCTAAAGAAATACATTGTAGAGATTTCTGGGGATACTCATAGAAGACATAATAGATTAATTTTTATAAAGAAAATTTTATTTGGAACATAACATTTTAATATCATGAATTTGTCAAATGTTTATCAATTCTCAAATCCACAATTTTCCCCTAAAATTATAGCCGTCGGAATTTTTCAATAGAGTAATGTCATTATTTACTAAATTATCTCCATAAAAAGTGAGATGGTACTGGGGATAGAACAATGGATCTCATGTCAAGAAAACCTGAGTTCAAACACAACTATAGACATTTCCCCTGGGAATGTCATTTAGATCCTCTGTGCCTCAATTTCCTCCTGTAAAATGGGAATAATTATATTGCTTACCTCCCAGGATTGTTGTGAGGATTAAATGAAAATAATGTTTTTAAAGTGCTTTGTAAATGTTAAA
Organism: Gymnobelideus leadbeateri; assembly: GCA_011680675.1. Taxonomy (NCBI): domain Eukaryota; kingdom Metazoa; phylum Chordata; class Mammalia; order Diprotodontia; family Petauridae; genus Gymnobelideus; species Gymnobelideus leadbeateri. The sequence goes on from WOXC01010502.1 coordinate 145,246, forward strand.
ATATTATATAAATAAATATATCCCAGGTTGGATGCCCCTGCTACAGAGAATAATATTTGTACTATATACTATTATATATTATCATATACTATATACCTATATATGATACAGGTTTTCTTCCATAGAAGTAATAATAGTATTAAAATCTATCCATAAAACAGCACTTTAAAATTTGCAAAGCACTATATATATATATATATACACATATACAATATATGTATGTATTTATGTATGCATATATGTAAAAATTTCATTTGATCCTCAAAACAATTCTACTCAATAATAGTGAGTGCTATTATTATACCATCTATACAAATTTTCCTGACAGAAGTATTCCAGCAAGGCTGCCAGAATTCTTTCTCTACTGCACATCTGTCTGATTGAGACCCAGGACCCTCTTCTTTTAATGGCTTTGGAGCCTGGATGAATACATGGTTAATGGCAAAGGTATATCGAGGTATGTCAAGGATGGCTTGATAGCCAATATCTCCCACATATAAGGCAAGAATAGGAATGAATAAGTGGATGGCAACAGACTAAAATATTTTTAATTGACATCAATTGTTCAGATTCTAGGCAATAATATCCTAATAAGTACAAAATTCAACTTAATCTTCATGAAGGAATAAAGGAAACAAGCTAAAATAAGAGATACCCACATGTCCTTTGACTAACACAGCTGTTGGATTGTGGACAGCATTTCCCTCTGTCTATATCAAGCACTGGCCCTTAAAAGGTAAACTGGCACTGAGCTGTACCTACATTTGATGATTAATGAGATCTTGACCTCCTTGAAAACCAAGGACACACAGTTCACTGTTGTAAATACTCCCTCATCATTAGGGCCAGTCATTATGAATTAAGACAAGCCAAGTTCTTTCAACATGAGTGTCCTTGGGATACTAAAAGGACCAGTAGAATGACAGGCTGCTAGCAAAGGCTTATAGAAAGCATAATCAGAACTTCCCTATTTGTTTCAATATTAGTTTAAGTATTAGATTTGAAATTGAGAGAAACTTGTATGAACTGATGGGAAGTAAAGTAAGCAAAAGCAGGAGGAAAATATACACAATAGTTAGAGCAATATAAATGAAAATATTAAGAAAGGACAGCTGGATTCTAAATTACTGTGATGACTAGTCTGGATCCTGTTATCAAAAATGATGAAACACATCTCTCATCTCTCAGTAGTGAAGTAGGATACTCCAGGAACTGAATCTCACATATACTGTCAGAGGCAGTTTCTCTTTCAGTTGGTTTTGCTCCATTGGGATTTTGTTTTGTTTTGTTTTGTTTTAGAGTTTGTTTTTTGTTTTTGTTTTTTGCTATGACAGTGGGTCCAATGGCTGCTGGGGCGGGAGGGATATATCAGGAAATGAATGACATAAAATTGGGGTTAAGTAACTTGCCCAAGGTCACATGGCTAGGTTTTTGTTTGTGTGTTAAGTGTCTGAGGCCGGATCCGAACTCAGGTCCTTCTGACTCCAGGGCCAACACTCTACTCACTGAGCCAACTAGCTGCCCCCAAAATGTATCTTTAAGCTTTTTTTTCATACATGAATGGACAAAGTTCCTTCCAGTTACAAATTATTGTAATTGTCTATGGGTAGAAATATATGTGTGTGATGAAAGTATATTTGATTCAAACTACTACTTACAAAATGTGAAGAAAAGTGATGGCATGAAAGTTGTTAGTACCTCAGTCTAATTAGGATAAAAATCAACTGATAGCAATAACTTTTTAAAATAACTTTTAGACTATAAAAAATCATGTGGGGGCAAAGCCAAGATGGCAGAGTAGAAACAGCGCATCCAAGCCACTCTTCCCCCAGATTTCCCCCAAACTATGTAAAAAGGGACTCTGAACAACTTCGAGAGCCCCAGCACCCACAGAACAACACAGAGAAGCTAACCTCCTGCTGAGGACAGCCCAGCAGCCCTGCAGGAAGGACCAGCACAGTGCTCTGGGAGCCTGGCAGCGTGCAGTGCACAGAGCACAGGGAGCCGAGCACAGGTCAGGTCCTCCTGAGTCGCGGTTTTAGCCCCAGGGCAGCTGGGACTGCAGCTGGCTGGAGGGACCCCAGAACACCAGCAGCTGTGGCGATTCCAGAATTATCAACATAGACATGCCTAGGACAAAGTGAGAGGTAAGGGCCCTATGGACTTTGGGACCAGTATTTGGGAAATGTGTTGGCTTCCTCACCTGGGGGCTAGAAGCCACTGAGGAGACACTCCATCTTGTAGTTTTCAGAGGCAGCTCCAGCTCCTGGTCTACGAACTGTAGGGAGATCCAGTGATCAGTCTTGGGGGGTAATCTCTCTTGCTTTAACCTCCCTGGATCTGAATTGTGATCTGGGGTGGAAGTCGCGGGTGGGTTTCCAGCTTGCCAGAAACGGAAGTTGCCCTCCCACACGTTCAGGATGAAAATTCCCCTATCTGTCCGAAAAGACATACTGTGGCAACAAGCCCAAAAGTCAAGTAATTAAGTGGCAACATGCCAAGGCAAAGGAAACAAATTAAACAGAAGAATGCAACCCTAGACTCCTACTTTGGGGGCAAGGAGGGCCGAAGCATTGAGCGAGAAGAAGACTGTGAGGTCAGAAGTCCTGCTCCAGAAGCCCCAGGGGAAAACATGAGTGGGTTGCAGGCCATAGAGGACCTTAAGAAGGACTTTAAAAATCAAATAAGAGAAGTGGAGGAAAAATTGGAAAGAGAAATGAGAAGGATGCAGGAAAAGTATGAAATGAGGGTCAACAGCCTGACTGAGGAAAACAACACCTTAAAAAATAGACTAACTCAAATGGCAAAGGAGGCCCAAAAGGGCAATGAGGAGAAGAATGCCTTAAAAAGTCGAATTTGCCAGATGGAAAAAGAATCTCAAAAGTTCACTGAGGAGATTCATTCCTTCAGAGTTAGACTGGAGCAAATGGAAGCTAATGACTTTATGAGAAATCAAGATGCTGTTAAGCAGATCCAAACAAATGAAAGATTAGAAGGCAATGTGAAATATCTCATGGGAAAACCACTGACCTGGAGAATAGATCCAGGAGAGACAATTTAAAAATTATTGGACTACCTGAAAGCCATGATCAAAGAAAGAACCTAGAAATCACCCTTCAAGAAATTCTCAAGGAAAATTGCCCTGATGTTTTAGATCCAGAGGGCAAAATAGAGGTTGAAAGAATCCACAGATCACCTCCTGAAAAAGATCCCAAAAAGAAAACTCCCAGGAATATTATAGACAGGTTCCAGAATCCCCAGATCAAGGAGAAAATACTACAAGCAGCCAGGAAGAAACAATTTCAATATTGTGGAAACACAATCAGAATAGCACAGGACCTGGCAGTTTCTACACTGAGGGATTGAAGGGCATGGAATATGATATTCCAGAGGGCAAAAGAGCTGGGAATGAACCCAAGGGTCACCTACCCAGCAAAACTGAGTATTTTGTTTCAGGGGAAAATATGATCATTCAGTGGAATAGAGGACTTTCAAGCACTCTTGAGGAAAAAAGGAGAGTTGAATAGAAAATTTGACATCCAGAAGCAAGAAGCAGGAGATGCCTGAGAAGGTAATCAGGGAAAAGAAATCAAAAGGAACTTATCAAAGTTGAACTATTTTCATTCCTATATGGAAAAACAATAACTGTGACAGATGAAATCTTTCTCAGCATGAAAATAATAGAAGGGTGTATGCTCATGTGAATACATATATGAATGTGTGTGTATATGGTTACAGTTATATATGGATAGAGGGCATAGGTTGAATTTGTTGAGAAGGGAGGATACTCAAGGGGGGAAGTTGTGAGGTGAGAGAGGAAAGTGGCAGGAAGAGATGGGGAGAGACAGGGTGGGGTAAACTATCTCATGTAGAGAAAGCAGGGGGCAGTAGTTGCAGGGGAGGGGAAAAATAGGAAGGCAAAAAGGAGACACCACATTCTCACTGAATTTGGTTCAGGGAGAGAATGACATACATACTAGGTGGGACATCTCAACCTACAGCAGAATGGGGGGAAAGGAGAGGAGAGGAGGGATGATGGATGGTAGGGCATCCTTGGGAGGAAGGGAGGTTGGAGGTACCCACTATGGAAGAGGGACAGGATCAAGTGGGGAATGGACGAGGTGGGGGGTGGGATGAGCGGGAGGGAATTATAAGCAGCCTTGTACAATATATCTACTATGATAATGCTTTGCATAGCTAAACATGTACAACATATACTGAATTAATTATCTCCCAAGAGGGAATGGGTGACAAGGGAGGAAGGAAATGGATCTGAAATCCAAGGTCTTAAGAGTAAATGTTTCAAATATATATAAATACTATTATTAATACTCTTTTGCTTGTAATTGAGAGACAAGATGTGCAGGTATTGGGACACAAAGATTCACCTTCCTCTAATGGAGAGGTCGAAGGGGGTGTGGGAGAGGATAGGGGAGAGAGCAGATTGGAGGAAGCGATGGCTTGTGGGACTTCTGTTCTGGGAGAGTGGGTAGGGGAAAAACAAGGCGGGGTGGGGGGGAATGATTGTAAGTCAAAATCTGGCAGAAATGAATGATGTAAAACAGAAGTTAATAAAGCATTTGTTTAAATAGAAAAAAAATCATGTGGTATTGGATAAAATCCCTCTTCAATTTATTAAGTAAATTTATTTTTATCAAAAAGTGTTTTATCTTTAATGTGAATTATAAGCCTGAATAATAACTAGAAGCAGACATTAGATTTTTAACTTTGGTAAGGTTACTTAATGAATTGGAAATGAATCACTGAACCAGAGGCCAGTGAACCTTGTATGCCAGTCATTAACTGGCATACAGAGTCATCCAGTCTAGAAACAATCACTATCACCAGCCACCCTGGTGCAGGATCCTTTCTGTTTTTCTGGTTTCTCCCCACTGTGTCAGGGAAATTGGGGTAGGGATGATGCCTCTGCCGAAGACTGTATTGGAGCTTTAGAAGAAAACTATTCTCTTGTTAGAGAAGCTCTTGGCATAAATCAGATTCACCTTAGACTCTGTCGGTGGAGGGAAGTGGTGAGAGGTCATTCCTGGAAGTATGTGAGTCTATACTATGGAATTTGATGGCATTATAAAAAGGAGGCTTCATTTCAGATCTTTCACAAGTCCAAACTTTTTTGTATTTACAAAGTTCACAAGTATATGATGTGGCTAGAAATTCATGAAACTGGTACTCCCTTCTAATTAAAACTAATAGGCAACAGTTGAGTTATAAGATTCTATAATATAAATGGCGCCATTATTCAATTCACTTTGCATTTAAAATAAACACATTTATTCTTCGATGTTCTCTTCAAAAGACATTCATAAAGTGACAGGAAAAAGATAACCTCCACAAATTGTATTCTCCTACACCAAAAGTGAAGATTAGCTGCTTGCCTGCTCTCTAAAGAGATATGTATTCTAGATAAATCAAGACCTAACTCATAGCAAAATCAGTGTATGTAGAAAGAGAGCAAACAGTCATTTACACAGAGGAGATGAAGACTAACGCTTGTGACTCTATTGTGAGGAACAAACCTGTTTGACCCCTGGAGTCACTTTTTAGTAATTGACTCTCCCTTAGTTCATTAAACACTAATTGGTGCCAAGGAAGAAAAATAGGTGAAGCACATGCAAAATGATGGAAGCACCAAACATGATTACACACACACACTTTGGTAGACATGTCTCACTGGGGTGTAATATACAATGGGATTTTCAATACCAAGTCCACATAGACTTCTAGATTCCAATATTTAAATATAAATGCATCTCTCAGCCTTTCATGCACTAAAATAAGGAATTTTTCTGGAAATTTAATAAATTAACATTCAGTAATTTTCTATGGGATCCAGAAACCATTTTCCCCAAGATTTTAGATCCAGAAATATACTTTGATGTATGATATATATATATATATATACATATATTAGAAAATCTTTCTATTCTCTCCTCATCTGAATTTCAACATTCATACTTCTCTGTTGAAAGTCTTCTCTCAAAAAGAACTAATGATACCTAATCAACAAATCTAATAGCTTTTTCTGGGTCCTCATCCTTTTTGACCTCTCTTTAACATTTAACACTATTGACCAGTGTTTTTTTTTTCTTTCTCAAACATCTACATTGATTTTTCAGGCAGTGCAATATTCTATTTATAATTGTGGTCCCACTCACCCCCACGGAGATCATATTTAGAACTACAAAATAAGCTAACCTAATTCCTTCATCTTTGCTAATAAAGAAATTATCTCACTCTCTAATTGATCCTTCTGTTTCCATTGCTTGCTTCTCTCCCTCTTACCATCTTCTAAGTGTGAGAATTTCCCTTGGCCCCTGTCTTTGCATAGTACTCTTTCTCTATATTAACTTTATCTCCATCCCTGATACTTCATTCAACATCTTAAACCATATTTAAACTTCCTGATACACATTTCTATCTCGATCTACCAGTGGAATCTCAAACTCAACATATGCATTCATTCATTTACTCTTATAACAAACTTACTGAGAAAGTTTTTGAGGAAAAGAAGATGAAGACAAAGTCTACGCATAAGGAAATTAAGTCTAACAGTTAAATGAAGGATATTTTGGAGGGCATAGATAGTGGTGATAAGAAATCCTGTTATCAACATAATACAGTTGGATGGTAAAGAGAGGATGTGATAATGGAAATATTGAGAAGAAACATAGCTGTGAGTGCTATTGCAGAGATCATATCAATAGGATTTAGTAAATGATTTTACATGAAAGGGGAGAGAAATAGAAGAGGCATAGTTTATGGCAGGAATTAGAATTTAAGAATAAATAATTATCTCTGACATAGCAATAACAGAAAGAGAATTTGTTTTTTCACTTGTTTAATTCATTTTTTGTCTCTGTGTCCCGAGTGCTTAGCACTTAGCAGGCATTTAATAAATGCTTTTTACTTATTGGTTGACTAATTTTCTGATATGGCAGAAGTAAGGCATTATATACAGTTATCTCTTCTACATTGTAGGAGATAGGGTGCAGCACCCCTGTGTCCTGGAAAATGCATTTACTTTTTTTGGCCCTTCCTTCATACCGGAGAAGAAATCTGATTTTTTTTCTGTTTCTTTTATGAGGCATTTACAGTACCTTATTTGTGTTAAGTATTTGGTCTTGGGCTTTGTGTCATCTGCTGACTTTCACGTGTCATCTGCAGCTTCCACAAAACTCCCCCCAAATTCCCATTTAATTTCTTATGCTGATACTTGATACATCAAAACTGCCATGGGGAAAGTCATGATGTGAAGGGATAACTGTATTCAGTTTTAAACAATTATTATAATCATCTTGGCCAGATTTGACAAGACCACTAAAAACTGTGAACTGAGTCAGCGCTATAGCAAGGGACAGTTCTAAGCCACCGGGATAAGTCTACATTATGCTTCTATTATGGTTATAGCATAATTGGGGTGGGAAGAAGGGAGTTCTTAATGAGTAAGAATAGACCTTCCCTCTAGTGGTTATCAGATGGTTGTTTTGCAGAGTCTTGTAGTACTTTCATTTGTTTTGACGAATGAATCAGACCCATGTGTGAAACTGGGAATCAGGAAGGGCATGACTTACTGATGGAATCCCTAGAAGACTTTCATGATATGAATATTTCTCTGTGTGTCCTGGGAAGTCAGCCAGAGAAGTCCTAGTACATATGTTTTATTTTTCCACTTCCCCTTCACATCTTATATGTTGTGGCTCATAATTAGAACAAGAAGGTTAGTTTCACACAAGAATCAGCCCATTCCTATCACTGCCATCCCCTGCCTCTATTGCTGCAAGTGTCTTTTGCTTCATTTAGCAGCTTTTGAGTCTTCTTTCACACCTTCTCCTCCTGCCCTCATATCACACTTCCACCTTCCAAGGATACTGAAAGTAGGGGACCAATGTGAAATCTTTTTGAAGATGGAGATTTGATCTTTTATCACAACTCAGAGTTAGGAAGCTTTTGTGACAGAAAAATTTGGAGGAGCCATTCTCTAGAGAACACTTGCCTGGATGGAAAAAGAGAACCTCTCCACCTTTCAGAAGTTATACGTGTGTGTACATATGTGTATTATGTATGTGTATTTGTGGAGCCATTCCTCTCATTGTTAAAACACAACAACCAGAAATGTGGCTCAGTGGTCATAATACTGGGGTAGTCATACATAATACCTTTCCTGATCTCCCCAGCTGTTAATGTTTTTATTGCCAATGAAATCCATATCAACTTCATATACATTTGACTTTTGCTTATTTGTATACCTCTTCCTACTCTCTACTCCCAGTAGAATTTAAATTCCTTGAAACCAGGAACAATATTCATTTTTATCTTTGTATTACCAGCATCTACAGAATCCAGGCAGCATGATAAGAAGTGCCTCCACCTTCAAACTGAACTTTCTGTGCTTCATTTCCCTCCTCTATAAAATAGGGGGTAGGAGGGGATTGCGGGTCATAGTAATGCCAAAAAACAAAACAGAATAAAGGGTGTAAACAAAATATTTTTAAGGCACAGAAATTAACAGAAAGAATTTTAAAGAGACACCTAAGCAAGCAGGACAGCTTTGTTCTTGTATTTCATTCTTATGTATATGTACGTGTGTGTGTGTGTGTGTGTGTGTGTGTGTGTGTTAAAGCAAGCAATTACAAAACAGACATCTGCAGTTTCTCATGTAATCTTTTTCTCTTCCTCTTGGTATATTGGAAAAGTTGATTTTTGCAGATGTTTCTCAAGTTTATAATATTTTAAAAAATAAAAATTTAAAAATAAAATACAAAACAAAATGGAGGGGGCTGCAATGAGACACAGTGCGATATAATAATAATAATAATAATAATATTTTTAATAGAGCATTGATCTGGGAGGTAAAAAATATTTGGTTCCACATTGAGAGGTGGAGCCAAGATGGTGGAGTAGAAACAAGACTTCCTTGTGGCTCCAGCTTCCACCTCCTCCAATACATGTAAAAAAATACTCTAAACAGACTGTAGAGCTACAGAACCCGCAAAGTGACAGGGAGAAACAAATATCCCACTGAATGAAGCCTGGCAGGCTGGCAGGAAGGGTCCATCACAGTGTGCTAGGAGCATAGCACAGTCCCGAATGAGCTGTGGTTTTAGCCCCAGGGCAGCCCCAACCAGCAGAAAGGGCTAGAGCAAATCTCATGAGATTAAATCACCAGCAGCTGTAGTGGTTTCCAGACTTCTCAGTCCACAAAGGCCAAAGACAAAGTAAAAGGTCAGTGTGGAACTTTTTTGGGAACAGGGGAAGCATGGTCTGGCTGTTGCCCCTAAAGTGAGAAGTGGTGGAGCCGTGGTGGCTGCAGTGACTACCAGGTGACTGCTTCCAGAACTCCTGGCTTACAGATTGTAGGGGAACCAAGAGATCATTCAGGGGATAATCTCTTTTGCTTTGACCTGCTTGGATCCAGATTACAGTCTTGGGTATTGGTCCTAGGGTGTGTGATCAGTGAGGCAGAGCTTGGGGGCTTGTAGAGAGGGCACCCATCTAATAGCTCTGGCAGCTGCAAAAACCCCAGTGATTTGGGAGATAGCTCTCTCAATTCTGGAAGCAGAGTTCAAAAGTTAAGTAATTGGCTGCCAATATGAGCAAGGAACAGGAAGCACAAACAGAAGATAGAATCCTTTTTTGGGGACAGAAAGGACCAATACATGGAATGGGAGGAAGACATCATTGTCAGAACTCCTGCATCAAAAACCTCCAAGAAAAATGTGAACTGGTTACAGGCCATGGAGGAACTGAAGAAGGATTTTGAAAATCAAGTAAGAGAAGTGGATGAAAAATTGGGAAGAGAAATGAGAATGATGCAAGAAAATTATGAAAAGTGAGTCAACAGCCTGCTGAAGGAGATGCAAAAATACGCTGAAGAAAATAACACCTAAAAATTAGACTAACTCAAATGGCAAAAGAGGCCCAAAAAGTCAATGCGGAGAAGAATGTTTTAAAAAGCTTAATTTGCCATGTGGAAAAGGAATTTCAAAAAGTCACTGAAGAGAATAACTCCTTTAAAATTAGATTGGAGCAACTGGAAGCTAATGACTTACTGAGAAATCAAGATAGTATAAAATAGATCCAAACAAATGAAAAAATAGAAGGCAATGTGAAATATCTCACTGGAAAACCACTGACCTGGAAAATAGATCAACGAGAGATATTTTTTAAATTATTGGTCTACCTGAAAGCCATGCTCAAAAAAAGAGTCTAGACACCATCCTTCAAGAAATTATCAAGCAAAATTGCCCTGATATTCTAGAACCAGAGAGCAAAAGAGAAATTGAAAGAATTCGCCAATCACATCTTGAGCAAGATCCCAAAAAGAAATCTCCTAGGAATATTATAGCCAAATTCCAGAGTTCCCAGGTCAAGGAGAAAATATTACAAGCAGTCAGGAAGAAACAATTTAAGTATTGTGGAAACACAATCAGGATAACACAAGACATAGCAGGTTCTACATTAAGGGATTGAAGGGCTTGGAATATGATATTCTGGAGGTCAAAGGAGCTAGGACTAAAACCAAGAATCATCTATCCAGCAACACAGAGTATAATGCTATAGGGGAAAATATGGTCATTCAGTGGAATAGAGGACTTTCAAGCATTCTTGATGAAAAAACCTGAGCTGAACAGAAAATTAGACTTTCAAATACAAGAAGCGAGAGAAGCATGAGAAGGTAGTAACATTATATATATATATATATACATATATATATATATATATATATACATATACACACACACACATACATACATATAGGTATGTATAGAAGAATGTATGTGTATATAAATATATATATTTGAGTGTGGGCATGTGTATGTTCATGTTTACATACACAGAGGGCACAGGATGAGTTGAATATGAAGGATGATAGCTAAAAAATAAAATTCAGAGATGACAGAGGAATTTATTGGGAGAAGAAAGAGAACAATGGATTAGGGTAAACTATTTCATATAAAAGAGGCAAGAGAAAACTATTACAATGGAGGTAAAGAGCAGGAAGGTAAAAGGAAATGGGGCAACCTGATTCTCATTGAATTTGGCTTAAGGAGGAAATAACATACACACTTAATTGGGTATCTTACACTATAGGAAAATAGTTGGGAAGGGGATAAGAGGGAGGAGGATAGAAGGGAGGGTAGATTGGGGGAGAGGGTAGTTAGAAGCAAACACTTTTGGAAAGGGACTGGCTCAAAGGAGAAAATAGAATAGGTGGGGGGGCAGGATAGCATGGAGGGAAATATAGTTGTTCTTTCACAATATAACTACAATGGAAATGATTTGGGTAACTACATCTGTACACTCTATATTGAATTGCTTACCTTCCCAGTGGGGGTTGGTGAGGAGGGAAGAAGGGAAAAAATCTGGAACTCAAAGTTTTAAAAACAAATGTTTATAAATTGTTTTTTTAAATGCAACTGGAAAATAACGTGTACAGGTACTGGGGCACAGAAACCCATCTTGCCCTACAGACTAGGGAAAGGGGTATTCAGAAGGCTTGCTATTTTGGGGTGGGGTAGGGGGAAGACAGGTAGAGAAAAAATTGTAACTCAAAATCTTGTGGAAATGAATGTTGAAAATTAAAAATAAATAAATTAAAATTTTGGGGAAAAAAAGATATCTGGTTCAAGTCCTGATTCTGATATCTGCTTTCTATGTGACTTAGAGCAAGTCACCTTACCTCTCTGTGCCCTTCCTTATCTGCAAGGTCCATTCTAGTTCTATGATCCTTTAGACCTGGATAGAATTCTTAGGATTAACAATGTTTTCAATGTAAGAATCTATCCAAATGAGATCCTATCACAATTTGTGAGACCATTGATAAGTCATTCATTTGAATTTAGGATGTTTTTTTTTTAAAAAAAAGCTATAAAATAGAGATGATACTACTTATAAAACCTATCTCAGAAGATTGTTGAAAAGTATAAAATGAGAAAGCCCTTTTCAAACCTTAAAACTCTATAGTGTCTCAAAAAATTTAGTGCATTTCAAAGTTGTTAAAGTTTCAAATTGTGCTAAGATTTTTATGACACCTTAAATAAATGCCAATCATTGTTGGAGATGATGGTATTGATGCTGCTGCTACTGCTGTGTTCTTACTTTTATTATTATCGACAGGACACTGCTGAACTTCAAATCAGAAAAAATTTTGGAATCTTCCTGATGGCACTAACTAGAACCTCTCTTAACCTGAGTTTTGTTATCTACAAGGCAGTGATGATAGTAACTGCAGGGCTTTTCTCACAGGATTGTTGTGAGAATCAAGTACAATAATTCCTGCAAATAATTCCTATTTCCAAAAGACCTTTAAAAGATTCTAAAAATCAAATAAGAGAGGTAGAAGAAAAATTGGGAAAATAAATGAGTGATGCAAGAGAATCACCAAAAAAAAAATTCAATAACTTGGTAAAGGAAGAACAAAAATATAGAAAAAATTTGCACAAAAATGTACTAAAGAAAACAGCTTCTAACTAAATTGGGCAAATGAAGAATGAAGTACAAAAGGCCAAAGAAGAAAATAATTACTTAAAAATTAGAATTAGGCGAGTTCAAACTAATGACTCCTTTAGACATTAAAAATCAATCAAAATCAAAAGAACGAAAAAATAGGAGAAATGTAAAATAACTCACTGGAAAAATAACTGACCTAGAAAAATAATTCCAGGAGAAATAATAAAACAGTTTTTTTACAACTTGCAAGTCATGATCAAAAAGAGCCCAGATATCATATTTTAAGAAATTATTAGGGCAACTTGGTGGTGCAGTGAATAGAGCACCAGCCCTGGGGTCAGGAGGATCTGAGTACAAATTTGGCCTCGGATGCTTAATACTTACTAGCCATCTGACCTTGGGCAAGTCACTTAACCCCAATTTCTGTGCCTTCCTCCCTCCAAAAAGTAAGGAAGGAAAGAAAGAAAGAAAGAAAGAAAGAAAGAAAGAAAGAAAGAAAGAAAGAAAGAAAGAAAGAGAGAGAGAGAGAGAGAGAGAGAAAGGAAGGAAGGAAGGAAGGAAGGAAGGAAGGAAGGAAGGAAGGAAGGAAGGAAGGAAGGAAGGAAGGAAGGAGGGAAGGAAGGAAGGAAGAAATTATCAAGGAAAACAACCCTGATATCCTAGAACCAGAGGGTAGAATGGAAACTGGAAGAAGCCACTGACACCTCCTAAAAGAGATGAAAATGAAATTGAAATGAAAAATGAAAAGTCCCAGGAATATTATAGCCAAATTCCAGAGCTCCCAGGTGAAGGAGAAAATTTTACAAACAGCCAGAAAGAAGTAATTCAAATCTTGTGAAGCCACAGTCAGGATTACATAATATGATTCAGCAGTTTCTACTTGTGGCTTTGGATATGATATTCCAGAAGGCAAAGGAGGTAGGATTATAACCAAGAATCACCTACCCAGTGAAATTGAGCATAATACTTTGGGGGAAGGGGTTGATATTCAGCTAAATAGAGAACTTCCAATCATTCCTGATGAGAAGACCAGCACTTAACAGAAAATTGTCTTTTCTTTGTTTTTTTGTTTTGTTTTGTTTTCTCATTTGCTTTTTTTATTAAACAAATGCTTTATTAACTTCTGGTTTACATAATTCATTTCCACCAAATTTTGAGTTACAATTTTCCCCCATTTTTCCCTACCCACCACCCCAGAATAGCAGTCCCATTAGATATCCCCTCATCCAATCTGCTCTATCCCATATCTTCTCCCATACCCCCTTTGACTTTGCCATTAGGGCAAGGTGAATCTCTGAGCCCCAATGCCTGGACATCTTATGAAAAATTTAATTTTAAAACTTCAATTTTCAGATCCATTCCTTTCCACCCTTGTCACCCACTCCCTCTGAGAAGATAAGCAATTCAGTATGTGCTGTACATGTATATCTATGCAAAACATTACCATAGTAGATATATTGTAAAAGACTGCTTATATTTCCCTCCCACCCATCTCACCTCCCACCTGCTCCATTCCCTACTTTGATCCTGTCCCTCTTTGATAGTGGGTAATCCAACCTCCCGTCCCCCCATAATGCCTTCCCCTCCATCCTCCCCCCTCTCATCCCCCTTTCCCCTACTCTCCTGCAAGGTGAGATATACCAATTAGTATGTATGTGATTCTCTCCTTGAGCCAACTTCAATGAGAATATGGCTTTGCCTTTTTGCCTTCCTGTTCTTCCCCTCCCCTGCAACTACTTCTCCTTGCCTCTTCTACATGAGATAGTTTACCCTACCCTGTCTCTCTCCATCTCCTCTTGCCACTTTCCTCTCTCACCTCTTGACTTCACCCCTTAAGAATCATCCCTTCCCATCAAATTCAACCTGTGCCCTCTATCCATGTATACCCATAAACATATGCCCATATACCCTTCTTCAATTATTTTCATAATGAGAAAGGTTTCATCAGACACAGTTATTGTTTTTCCATGTAGGAATGTAAATAGCTCAAATTTGATAAGTTCCTTTTGATTTCTTTTCCCTGATTACCTTCTCAGGCATCTCTTCCTTCTTGTGTCTGGATGTCAAACTTTCTATTCAACTCTGGTATTTTCCTCAAGAATGCTTGAAAGTCCTCTATTGCACTGAATGACCATATTTTCCCCTGAAACAAGATACTCAGTTTTGCTGGGTAGGTGACCCTTGGGTTCATTCCCAGCTCTTTTGCCCTCTGGAATATCATATTCCATGCCCTTTGATCCCTCAGGGTAGAAGCTGCCAGGTCCTGGGCTATTCTGATTGTGTTTCCACAGTATTGAAATTGTTTGTTCCTGGCTGCTTGTAGTATTTTCTCCTTGATCTGGGAGTTCTGGAACCTGGCTATAATATTCCTGGGAGTTTTCTTTTTGGGATCTTTTTCAGGAGGTGTTCGGTGAATTCTTTCAACCTCTATTTTCCCCTCTGGTCTAACACATCAGGGCAATTTTCCTTGAGAATTTCTTTAAGGATGATTTCTAGGTTCTTTCTTTGATCATGGCTTTCAGGTAGTCCAATAATTTTTAAATATCTCTCCTGGACCTATTTTCCAGGTCAGTGGTTTTTCCCATGAGATATTTCACATTGCCTTCTATTCTTTCATTTGTTTGGATCTGTTTATCAGCATCTTGATTTCTCATAAAGTCACTTGCTTCCATTTACTCCAGTCTAACTCTGAAGCAATGAATCTCCTCAGTGAGCTTTTGAAATTCTTTTTCCATCTGGCAAATTTGGCTTTTTAAGGCATTCTTCTCCTCATTGCCTTTCTGAGACTCTTGCCATTTGAGTTAGTCTATTTTTTAAGGTGTTATTTTCCTCAGTCAAGCTGTTGACTGTCATTTCATACTTTTCTTGCATCTTTCTCATTTCTCTTCCCAATTTTTCCCCCGCTTTTCTTATCTGCTGCTTAAGGTCTTCTATGGCCTATAGCCAGCTTGTATTTTCATTTGGGGCTTTTGGTGCAGGATTTCTGACCTCACAGTCCTCCTCCATGCTTTGAGGCTCTTTGCCCCTAAAATAGGAGTCCAATGTTGAACTTTTCTGTTTATTTTGTTTCGTTTGCCTAGGCATGTTGCCACTTAATTACTTGATTTTGGGGCTTGTTGCCACAGTAGGACTCTGCCACCAGACAGGAGAGCTTCCACCCTAACATGGGGTCTTCACAACTTCTGCCAGTTGGGTGACCTCTATAAAGCCTCCACCCACTCTGGCAAGTTGGATACCCACCCCAAACATCCCCCCCAGACCACAATCCAGATCCAGGCAGTTTAAAGCAAGAGCGATTAACCCCCAGACTGATTGCTGGATCTCCCTAGAGTTCGAAGACCAGGAGCGAGAGCCACTGCTGAAGCTGCAAAATGGCTTCTGTGCCACATTTCTTCAGCAGCTTTTCACCCCCAGGGGAGGAAGCTGATGTGTTCCCCAAATACTGGTCCCAAAGTCAATAGGGCACTAACCTCTCACTTTGTCCTAGGCATATCTGTGCTGATAATTCTGGAATCTCCACAACTGCTGGTGTTCTGGGGTCCCCCCAGCTGGCTGAAGGCCCGGCCGCCCTGGGACTAAAACCAAGGACCTGGGCTCGGCTCCCAGAGTGTTGTGCTGTTGGTTTCCAGTGCGCTGTGCTGCCTGCTCTTAAAGCTCTGTGCTGGCCGCTCCTTGCAAGGCTGCTGGGCTGTCCTCAGCAGGAGGTTAGCTTCTTTGTGTCATTCTGTGGGTGCTGGGGCTCCAGAAGTTGTTCAGAGTCCCCTTTCACTTTGTTTGAAATTTGTGCAGGGCATAGAAACTTGGAAGTGCTGTTTCTACTCTGTCATCTTGGCTCTGCCCCCCTCTTACTTAATTTTCAAAATCCTTTTTGAACTCTTCCATGACCTGTGACCAATTCACATTTTTTCTTGGAGGCTATTTATGTGGGAGCTTTGACTTTGTTTTCTTTTTCTGGTTGTATGTTTTGATCTTCTTTGTCACTAAAATAAGATTCCATAGTCTGATGGTTTTTTCCTGCTGTTTGCTCATCTTCCCACTCAAATACTGGACTATCTAACTTCTTGTCAAGGTAGGACTCTGCTTCCAGTGGGGATGGGGGTGCAAGTGTGGGTGGGTATACTGTCCCAGACTTCAGGGGTTTTGTATCAGTCACTTGATCCCCCACCATCTCTGGGCCCAGAGCCCTGGAAGCAGCTGCCTCTGCCACTGCTGCTGCCACTGCCATGGCCCCCTCTGCTGCCCTAAGGCAAAGGCCAGACCCTAAACAGACTAAGCTCCTCTTTCACTCAAGTCTAACAGCATTTTCCCACTGACCTTCTATCCTGTCTTTGGCATTTGTGAGTTGATAAGCCTGGAAACCACCACAGCTGCAGTGATTCAGTCCCCTGAGGCCTGATCTGGCCCTCTCTGTGGCAGCTATACCCTCACCAGACTGTGCTCCACTTCCAGTCTGATGCAATAGACCCTTCCTTTCAACTTTCCAAGATGTCTTGAGCAGGAGAAGTTTCACTCTGTCATTTTGTGGGTTCTGCAGTTCTAGAATTTGTTTAGAGTCATTTTTACAGGTATTTAGAGGGGTTGGAGGAGATTTCAAGCAAGTCCCTGCTCTTATTCCACCATCTTGTTTCTGCCCCCTCAGATACAGGTCTTAAACTCAGGCCTTCCTTGCTGCAAGGCTGGTATTCTATTCACTATACTATGTAGCTTCTCATTTTTTTCATAGTTGATGCTTAAATAATTCACTTTGCACACATTCAAAGGTTAATACATGTTCATCAAATTGAATTGAAATGAGTTGAAGTCAACTGAATTGAATTAATGCCCAAATGCATATACATATATATTGTATAGAACATTAATCTTTTCCAAGTCATTCAACTTACATTTATTAAGTATCTACTATGTGCCAGATGCCATGTAAGCATTTATATTACAAAGAAAAGCAAAAGCTAATCTCTGCCTTCAAGGAGTTCACAGTCTAATGGGAAAAACAACACATAAACCTCCAAGGACATAAATATAGGTGATATACTCATAGACATTGATAGATAGATAGATAGATAGATAGATAGATAGATAGATAGATAGATAGATGTGATATGTGTAATATGCTGGAGATAATCTAGAGGGAAGGTGATAAGATGAAGGGAGCATGGGAAAGGTTTCTTATAGAAGACAAGACTTTACCCAAATTGGAATTCTCCAATGTAGACATATTTCAGTAGTTAATGAACAGATACCACCAAGGACAGTTCCAAGAATGTTTATAGGAAAAGAAAGAGAAACATACATGGCAAAGGGGATCTTTAAAAGGCACTAGACCAGTTCTAATCATTTTAAGCAGGTATAGGAATATAAATATACACCCATGAGGTCTGTGTTTTGTGAGTGACTTTAGGCTTCCTTAAAGTTCCCATCACCACCAAGGTGTTATATACCTAGAAAGACAAATACATACCACATAACAGTGCCATGACCAACATCACATAGCAGCAGCATCTTTCATACATTACAAACAAATCTCACCATAATGTAGAAAACTCTCAGCTGTGATGTGACTCAGCTGATTGAGATGAAAATAGTATAGTTCATCATTCAATATCCTTTAAAAAAGACCTACTCTGTGTCAGGCATTGGATACATAGATATAGAAATGAAATAGTTTTGTCCTCATGAAGCTTATATTCTGCTGGGAAGGTTGGTGATCACTCAAGCTGGCACTTAATCATCACCCATAATCTTGATTAGTCTAACAGCATGAAGATTCAATTAATGGCTTTTTACAGTGTGCACATTTCGAAAATTCAAACTCAAAAATGCCTTTTCTATCTTTTAATTGAGAACAACCCCATATTCTACCACAAAATTATATAATGAACGCTACAAGTGACAAAATATACAACCCACATCAAATTTTAATCTCATACTGTGTGACCTTTTATTTTCCCTCAATTTCTTACATTCTCAAACCTCTTCACCAATAATGTGTACCTGTTAGGCATCTTACTGTACAAAACAAGATGAATTAATACAGTCCCTTGGTTATTTTTAATCCCTTTACTTGTATTTCAGCTATTGGGTTTCTTACTACCTCTTAAAATAAGTGAGGGCCGTTATTTTCATCTAAAATGTTTAGATATAAAAGAAAATTACTAACTATAACCACTTATTCATTTAGCTGAGTCCATCCAAAAGACATTTTTAAAAGCTCTTCTGAATTTATGCCATTTTAACAGAGAAAAAATAAAATAAACACATCATACCCACACCTAAATTGGCTACCAGTCAACATCTGCCGAATTTCAGTTTCATTTCACACCCCTAAAATATAGGCATTGGTTCAGGGACTACTGGCAGAATGAGAATCATCGAGTACAAATTCCAAGCTCCTGTCAATTAGTCAAAAGTATCTTAGCTCACTAGTTAACAGCTGTCCAGTAAGAAATAAAGAGAAACACTATGTTTCCACAGAGGTTAAGAACCATGCAAATTACACTGGATTCTGCTTACAGTTCAACCAGAAAAGCAATATTTGGGGACAACAACAGTTATGCTCCTGTAATGAGCCTGCAGAAATCATTCCTCTGCAGTGGCTGCAGGTATATTATAATACATGAACTATTGCAAAATTAAACTTCGTAAGCAATAAGTCAGTGCTTTGTATGATGCATTTGCTAAAAGAATCATTCAATTTATCTTGTTTTCCTGAAGTATTATGAGTCCTAGACTGAATAAAACTCATTTCATTAGGATACCTTGTTACCCACAGGAAGATAAGATCCATCGTTGACTAACACATCATCCTGAACCACAATAACCTTACCTGGAGAAGTCATATCCAGGGGCCCAAGAAAAATGGTATCCTATCAGTTGTCAGGGTTACTAAAGGAATAAATTAGCAAAGTCTCAGAGAAATGTCATGAGGCCTTGCCTTTATCCTGCTTTTTCCCCAAGAAACTCAAGGTACCAAAGACATATAAGAATTGTTCTAAATTCCTTTGTTGCTGGCATATAAACTAAAACTAAAACTAAAAAAAAAAAAGATTGGGTGACATTCCTAAAGTCACTAAGCGAATCGTTAAAGGTACTGCTTTTTGGTGGTTATTCCTATCACTAAAAGATTTATTATTTTTTTTCTTTTTTTGGTGCTCGGTGAGGAAGAGGGGAGGAACTGATGACTTCATCAGCATGGAGAGCTTTTACTATGGAAACTGCCTCTTCCAGTACATCAATATTTCTATAATTTATAGTCTTAAAGAGATGCCTAGGGCACTGAGATATTAAATTACTTTGCCATTGTCTCACAGATAGGATGTCGGAGCCTCAGTCTCTCTTCTTCTAAGGACTGGCCCTCTTGCCATTCTGTCTTGCTGCCTCTCAACCTACAGGCCCATAAAATGGAGCCTTATGTTTTTAAATGAGGACAAAGTAATCCTGCACTTTCAGAGTTGGAGAGTATTTTAGAAAACATGTAATCCAGACTCCTAACCTAAACCAAAGTCCATTTCAACAAGAACCTGACAGTTTTGAATATCTTAATGACAGGAGACTCACTACTTCAACAAGGTAGCTAATTCCATTTTCAATGGTTCAAAAGTTCTTCCTTATATTTATCCAAATAAATTTCCATAACTTTTATCTATCAGTCATATTTCTTCACTCTGGACCTATAGAGAACAGGTAAAATATAAATGTCTTCCACATACTGGTCCTTCACACACTGAAGGCAGCTGTATGTCCTGTACACCCATTAATACAAAGTAGGATACAGAGAAATACACTTCATCCCCAGTGCAAAGACTTTTGCCAGAACCCACTTAAAACATGGAAGGCCCCAATGTTCAGCTTCAAATTATTCTCTTAAAATGAATCTTATTGTTAAATCAAATAACTTACCCAGACTTTGTAAATCCCTTCCCCACAGATGCCAAGTAAAACCTCCTCTGGACCACCTTGGTAACTCATTAGAATAGGAGATGGGATCAAGCCAGAGTGAGAGGTTTTACATTTTGTTCTAGAAAAAAGTACTGAGGCACTCTTAAGATCAAGGCCCCAGGAATCATCGGAGAGTTTGTTCTGTTCCAGGGATTCCTGTATGCCCATCCAGCACTATTCTAAACTGGTTAGGTAGAGTGGGAATCAGTACTGTGGCCACCCTGAGGGAGTGCTAAATGCAGTGTGGTTTTGGATAGAACTGGTCAGAAAGGAGTGTGGTAGTCATAGATCTAAATTTCTCCTTCCTAATAACTGTCAGGGTTACTCAGGGCCTTTGGAATGGTTCTGCACTTGTGGGTTAGGAGTTGGTCCATAAAACATGAATGGAGAATTCTCAGGGGTTGATCAGAGAGTGGACAAGTCTCTCCTCCTTCTGTTCCTCTGGAAAGGATGAATCAGTGGAAATCTTTTGCAAATCCAAACTAAAAAAAAAAAATCAAACCCATGGACATGACAATAAGTCAAACCTCCATTCTTTAGAAAAAAATTGAGGTTGATGTGTTACTCAATTCAGTCCTCTGATGTCAGGTATCACTCAATTTGGTCCCCTTGATACCTGTTTTGCTTCCAATTATGGAAACATTATAAAAAGGCATTTTGTCACCATAGCTAATATCAATGAACCACACAATCCCCAAAATGAGGTGTCATAATCCAATTCCATAGATATTAAAATCTATCTTTCTATGCATAAAGAACTTATCTTTCCATTTTGACCTAAGGATATGTTTTAAACTTCCTAACTAAATCAGATCAAGAGCAACAACTTTTTCCTTTTCTTTACACACACAAAATAAGAAACATATAGTTAAAATTCTGCAAATATCAACCATTTTTCCAAATGTTAATTTGCTTATAGGATCAGAGCTTTACAGCTAGGAGGGAACTGAAAGGTCGTCTAGCCTAATCCCCCTCAATTTACAGATGAGGGAACAAGCCCAGAAAGGATAAATGGTTTATGCCACATTATCATTTCTTTTATTTTCTTCTTCCTTTCTTCCATTCTTTTCTTAGTTGACCTTAAATTACATGAAACAACTTTGTATCTCTCCCAGACCCTACAGAACAGCTATACTCAGAATAAGTATTTATTAAATGGCTATTGAATTGAATTGTAAAATGGAGGAACTTTTAAGGATAAAAATATATACCCAGCTTCTAACCACTAATTCCAAAAAGGGATTAGAGATTTATGGTATCAGTTATATCTGTACCCTTTGTACTATCAAACGCATATGCCAAAGCATCATGTTAATGACTCCATAATACTGTCAGTAACCAATAAGACTGATTTTATAATTATCTCTCTAAAGGGCCTAGCATGCTATGGTCCATGGGATCATGAAGAATTGGAAATTACTGAATAACTGAGCCAAAATTAAGAGCAACAAAGGATTTTTTTTAAATCACTGTCACTTCCCAATATCTTGCCCTACCTCTGAAACTTTGTTTTGTAACAAACATGTTTAGTCAAAACAAACATATCAACTACAGCTGACAGCAGATATCTCACTCTATATTTATAGTCCTCTACCTCTGTATTGAAGTCCCACTTCAGTCTTTTGTACCCAAGACTGATCATTGTACTGGCTTCAATTCTGATAGTTTTTTGTCTTGTTTTCCTTTACATCATTGTGGTGATTGTACAAATCGTTCTCTTTGATCTGCTTAATTTGCTCTGCATTACTGTATACAAATCTTCCCAAGCTTCTCTGAATTTGTCATATTTCTCACTTATAGTTCCATTGTGTTCCATGCCAGTTATTCTTAATCACATTTATTTATTTACTTAGTTACTTAGCTGTCGGCTTTTATTTGCTTTACCTCATTTATTTATTTTGTTTTACATATTTATTTTTATTTAGTTTATTTACTATTTTATTTACATTCATCTTTCTCTTCCACTACTCCTCCCAATTAAACAATAAGATAAACAAGCAACCAAACAAAGAAATCATCTCCCAGCATCTTTATAGTCCAAGTAAACAGATTCCCAAATTGACTCTGTCCAAAAATGCGTGACTCATTCTATATTCTAAGTTCATCATTTCCCTGGGCAGGAAGAGGGTAATGTGATTCATCTACAGTCCTTTGATCAGTGCATTGATCAGAGTTCTAAAGTCTTTCAAGGTTGTTTTTATTTATAATGTTATTGTAATTGTCTAAATTATTCTCCTAGCTCTCATTTCATGCTGCATAGTACAATAATATTCGATTACATTCATATAAAATCGAATGTTTAGGCATTCCTTAATAGGTGGGCACTCCCTCTTAGCAGCTAGGTGCCACAGTGTATAGAGCTCAAGAAGACCTGAGTTCAAATTTAACCTTAGACACTCACTAGCTATGAGACCCTGTCCAAATCACTTGACCTCTGTCTGCCTCAGTTTTTTCAACTCTAAAATGGGGATGATAACAGCATCTACTTTTCAGGATTATTGTAAGGATTAAATGCAATGATATTTGAAAAACACTTAGCACAGTTCCTGGCACATACGTAATTGTTTATTCCCTCCCCCTACTTACTTCCCCTTGTTTTATAGTTTGGGCTATAATGAAAGAAGCTGATATAAATATGGGGTCTCTTTCCTCCTTCTTTGCTCTCTTAGAGTATAGGCCTAGTAGTGGTACCACTGGGTCAAAACACATGCTTAGTTTAGTAACTTTGGGAGTATAGTTTCAACCTTCCAGAATGGTTTTACAGATTCACCACTCCATCAACAATACTTTAATGTGCCTGTTTTCCACCACCCCATTGGACACCTGAATTTCCCCATCAACATTTGTCATTTTCCTCTTTTGTCATTTTTGTCAATATGATATGAACCTCATTTAATTTCATTTCTCTAATTATTAGAGAATTATTTTTCATATGTTTTATGGATTGATAGCTTGGATTTCTTCCTTTGAAAACTGCCATACTCTTTGACTATTTGTGTATTAGAAAATAACTCAAGGTCTTAAAATTTTGAATCAACTCCTTATATATTTTGGATATGAAAACTTTATGAGATAAGCTTGCTGGAAAGATATTTTTCCCAGTTACCTATTTCCTCTAATCTAACTATACTTGTTTTATTTGGGCAAAAAAAAAATTTTTTTTTAATCATGACATTTACATGTCATGATTTTTCCAGTCATTTCCCATCAGATTGGTGCCTACCTAGTTTCTTTTTCTTTTGCTCCCACAAAAAAAAAAGCATCTCTATATTTTGGAAAGAAGGAAGGAAAGCGTAAGGAGTAAGAAGAAGAGAATAGTATTTCCTACTTTACCATTCCATATAACTTCACTCCCTTCATTCTTTAGTATTGACATACTGACTGGAAAAGGTACAGTGTGCAATTTTTGAGCTCGGTACAGAGTACTGGTGGTGGGGAAGGGGTTAAACCTTAGGTATATCTAGAAGACTGCTAAGCACTTTACCTAAATCTGTTTCTTCAGATCTCATATAATTTCCAAAAGTAATAACAATAAAATAGAGTGTTGGGATTTCACACCATATTAGTGGAGCTAGAATTGGCAGTGGGTACCCCTAGAAAAGCAAAAAAGTGATGATGAAGCAAGGACTTGGCAATGACTATCTGTGACTCTGTGGGTCGTAGAGTGGTGAAAGCACCATCTAGGCAGCACCTGAATAATTGGAGGCAAGTAGGGAGGGGAGGCAACCTGATACGCGGACAGACTTCCTATAAGCCGTTTTTTGTCTTTTTAAAAATAATTTACTAACAATAAGAGACTAACTCCAAATATTCCAGAGCCTTTGGTCTCCTTCCCCCTTCTGCCCCCTCACCAGTTTCCTCTTTCTCAGGTCCAGACCTCATGTACTCCTCTGTCTCCTTCACTATTACTTTAAAAGTGAATGACTCCTAATGCATTTCATTCCTTAGGATTACAAGTATATTTTAGTTCATTTCCTGTTTGTCTTCTAAGAGAGTGCCCCAAAGCTCTCCCAGACAGGTGTATGTCATGCAAAAATTGAAGCAGTCTGGGACTGAATTACACTTCAATAATAAATCTTCTCATAAGAAGGAAAAGAAGGGAAGAAGGGAGGAAGGGAAGGAGTAAGGAAGGAAGGATGAGAGGGAGGGAGGGAAAGAGGGAGCTAGAAGGAAAGGAAGAAAGAAGGGGAAGGAAACAAAACTTGAGGGAGGGAGAGAAGGAAGGAAGGAAGGAGGAAATAAGAGAAGAGAGGGAGAAAAGTTTAGTCATTGAAGTCAGTTTCTAGAATGGTACAATACTTGAAAAGGAAATGAGCTTTCCCTTACATCTTCTTCTTGTATATCTACTGCCCAGAAAATGTCTCAAATTTAACATGAGAAGGCATTCCTCACCCTCTGCCAGCACTCCCTGAAGCTCAGTTCCATCTCTTTCTAAACTTCAACACATGAAGCATGAACATCTTAGACTGGAATCTTTGGTCCTGAGCGCCTGACAGATCTTTCATTGTCTAAACTCCCACTTTGTGCCTTTGAACACTCTGAAAATAGGTTTAATTGATTGAGAGGGGGCAACAAGAGACAGGACCCTAGATATCCATCACCAAAACACTTGCAGGAGGTTTATGGATTGCTCCCTCCAACCAAAAGCCTTATGGCAAAGTATACCTCTTTGGAAATGGTGTTTGACATCTTTCCTTCCACATATCTTGGCAAGAACAGCCCTGGGTAAATAAAAGTGTGTGCATCTGCTGCCATGGTCTTCAAGCTGCTTTTTATATTAGTCTACCTCATAAGACAGGAAAACTGTGAAGCTTACACAAACACCAAACCCAGAGTCTGCAAGCATGCCCTCTCTTTATACAGAAGCAAGGAACATCAACTGGAAACAATGACATGCCTGTTAGTCAGTAATTGGTAAGTAAGAACACTGTACAGTGAAACACTCTCCCCTCTAATTCAGACTGACACTTGTATATTTTTCCCTCCATTGTCTACTACATAGTGTATCAAAGAGGAGGGTGTGACAACTGTTTAAAGTTGCTGAATGGTGGATTTATCATATTTGACTGCTGGTTCTATGCAACCAGACATTTGGTTTATGGTTTTAAAGTAGTAGATATGGGTTAATGGACTAGCCTTTAACCCTAAGAAATTTGAGTTAGTACTTTTTCTTTTGGCTAAGTCCCCAACCATAACACAAAAGGTTGATAGCCTCATGCAAGTCACCTTATGAATGCTCGACCACATCATTAGATCCTTTTCTGCCATAATGACCTTTAGCTGTCTTGGAAAAGGCTCAGAAGCAGCAACAAAAAGGTATAGAAAGTCAAGAGAAGAAAATATGCAAGGTACCAACAGCCCAGAAAGCTAGGCTCCTTACTCACGTGACTCCAAAAGTTGATTGCATTTTGACCATAACACAAAGACTCTGAAACATGTGACTAGAACCCTTTTGAGGATATCAAGTGAGATATTACAAATGGCATGAAAATTTGGCCTTTCATTATACCCTGTCACCAGAAATAAAGTCAAAGAGTATCATGTTAGAGGTGGGAATCAAACTCTGATAAAAAAGTCCATAAGAGCTTAAGCACTCACCTGTTTCAATAGTATAGAGAATAGGGCAACAGTGAACATGAACATGGATCACAATATTTTGGATGAAAGATTTAAAGATTATAGGGACTGAAGAGGTAATCTAACCTAGCCCTCTTGTTTAAAGGTGGGGAAACTGAGGTTCAAAGAAACTAAGTGACCAGTCCAGGGACACACTGGCCGTAAAAAGTAGATCCTGGATTAGAATCCCGGCCTGGTGACTCCAAATGTGAGACCCTTTCCACTACAAAGAGAATTTTGCTGGTATTTCATTACCATACATGACAGGTTCCTTTAGGGCACTATCCAAAGTACTAGGGTTTCCGGGAACAGTTGAATCATAGAATTCATTGGGAATCATGGGAATCAAGTGGTATCTACACCTATGTTATCTCAGACTAAGTGTAAATAGCGATTGTTTCTGCTTTGGCCAGAAACCCTAAGGGTTTTTCCCTTCCCAGGTTGATTTTGGTTTTGCTTTTGTTGTTTTTTTTCAACAGAGTAAAAGAGGCCATTCTCTGCCTCATTTCTTACCTAGCCTTCATCACTGAATGGATGTTGCCTCTGTCAGACTGAGACCTGGGAAAGACCTTAGTTTAAAAAGGCCAAGGTATCCCACTGCATCTGGGTCCATCTCTAGTCATCTTCATCTATATCTTGCCAGTGGACTCAGATAGCTCTGGAGGAGAAAGAGAGATCAGTGACTTTGCACAGCCCTCCCTCATTTAAATCCAATTCACTTGCAAGTCATGATCTCACCTTCCTGGCATCATGGTCCTCTTTGAGAATAAAGGACAAACAACTGGGATCATAGCACATGCTACTTTGTTGCATGTAATGAAATTATGGAAGTAGGTCATGCTCATATGCCCCTTGAAGTACCTATCCTATCTGAATGGTACCAAGTGAGCTTCATCCCAATTCCCCATCACCTCAAATGGGTATCAATGCATATTCTACACAATACCACCAAGAAGCAAGATCTCCTTTCCATGGATTTATCAGTTATTCACCTATCAGTAATACTTTTCTTTAATTTTAATGAGAAACTTAACTGAAAAGAAGAAAACTTTCTACTCTATTGGAATCCTTCTGTTTTTCCAAATAGAATGTTTAAGAGCACCGAGTTCTTTTCTAAGGCTTTCATAGTAGCTGGGGCTGGAGTACAAACATGCCAGTGTGTCCACCTCTAAATACCAAATCTCTACTTTCTTTAGAATTAAGTGGGTAGTCAAAAGAAGCTTAGACTTGGATGAGATAAGTAAAACAAACAAGAAACAAAAAAAATCAAGTTGCAAAGAAAATGAGGTAAAATTATTTATATCATACTCGTGTGTCTACATCTACTTTTGAAAATGATTGTATGGAAGAGATTTTGTCATTTTCATTGACCACTGGAAAGTTTTGAATTCTTCTCTTCCATCTCCACCCCTCAGATTACTTCCCTTAATTTGATTTTTATAGTAAATCTCCACAGAACCAGTGAAAGTGAATAAGACTGGCTCATTTTTCCACGTACAAACTGACCATATTGATGCCCAAATCTCTTCTAAGAGTATTTCAATCTCCTTAGTATTTTCTCAAGTCTTTCTGTCTGATTTATATTACCAAGCCCCTGGGACAGCAATCATGTATAATTCTGCTTTTTTGAACATTTTACAACACATGGTCTGTACTAAAAAGTAATAATAAAGTTAAATATTAATGACATGAATGATTTTAGACAACTGTGAGTAATAAGGGGAGGGAAAAATCCTTTCCGTTTGACTGTGTTTATTTTCCTACCCAGAGGCATGTGGCAGATAAGTTATAGCATCAGATGATGAACTTCTTTTCATCTTTTAAAGGATTAGTTGAGATAGAGTCCCTTCAATATCAGGAAAATTTAGATATTTACTCAATAGTTGAAACCAAATAGGTATCAGTGAGTTGTTCAGAATGACCATTCAAACATAGATTAAGTCTACCCTTTACAGGACAGGGAAATGTATAGGGTTTGTAATTTTTCATTTTCTCTTGTGAGACATCAGTTTACTCTTTTTGTTCTTTCATTGCTGTTCATTTATTTTTCTTGTGTTTGTCAGTATTTCAATTGGAAAAGAGGGCAACTAGGTGATACAGTGGATAGAGCCTGAAGTCATCTTTTTTAATTCAAATCTGGCCTCAGACATTTACTTAGCTATGTGAAACTGGGCAAGTCATTTAACCCTGTTTGCCTCAGTTCCTCAACTGTATAATAAGCTTTAGAAAGAAATGGTAATGGGCAGCTAGGTGGCACAGTGAATAGAGCACCGGCCCTGGAGTCAGGAGGACCTGAGTTCAAATCTGGCCCCAGACATTTAACACTAGCCATGTAACCTTTGGTAAGTCATTTAACCCAAATTGCCCTACCTTATCCCTCCAAGAAAGAAAGAAAGAAAGAAAGAAAGAAAGAAAGAAAGAAAGAAAGAAAGAAAGAAAGAAAGAAAGAAAGGAAGGAAGGAGGAAGGAAGGAAGGAAGGAAGGAAGGAAGGAAGGAAGGAAGGAAGGAAGGAAGGAAGGAAGGAAGGAAGAGCAAACTAAGAAGTAAAAGCAAACTACTCCAGTATCTTCACCTAGAGAACCCCAAATGGGGTCATGAAGAGTCAGACATGTCTGAAATGACTGAACAACAACAAAAATTAAACAGAAGAACATAGGATCTTGGATCTAGTAATTTTTTATCTTTTTGTTTGTGTTTAGTTTTTTTTTCCTTAATAGGAAAGGGGAAAAGAATTCAATAATATGTTTCTTTCCAGTAGAGACAGAAGTTGACTGTTTTGTTGGTGGTGGTGGAGGAGAGGAAATAAGTCTATGATTTAATCCATACAGGAAATATCTGATAAGGAAATTAGGAAGTAGAGTGATAAAATAGAAAGTATACTAGATTTGGAGTCAGGGAACCTGGATTCAAGTTCTGCTCTGTGTGACATTGAGCAAATCACTAAAGTTCTCAATTACCTTTTCTAGAAAATGAGAGACATCACTTAGAGAGCTTCTAAGGTCCTTTCCAGCTTGATATTTAAATCTATTATCTTTCCACCATGTAATTCAGTATCTACTATTCAATTTAACATCTTAAGGAGTTGACTAGGGCATTGAGGTTCAATTGTGATCTCCACACAGATGATTCCCAGATCTGTATCTCTAGCCCTAGTCTTTATTCTGAGCTCCAGTCCTACATTAGCAAATGCCTATTGAATAGTTTTTTAAAATTTTGTGTCCCTTTGGTATCTCAAGCTAAACTTTCCCAAACTCACTATGTCTCCCCTTCAAACTCTGACATCTTTGAATTCCTCTATTAATTTTGAGGGCACTTCCATCCTCCCAGGCTCCTTGGTTTGCAGTTTCACCAGGTCTATGACCTCAGCATCTTCCTCAGCTCCTTGTTCCACATAGGCAGTCAGTTGACATATTTTATTATTTCTACTTTCATGACATTCTTCATGTAGGTCCCCTTCTGGCCATTCACATAACCACCACTTTACCTCAAACTCTCGTCATATCTTATCTGCTTTATCTGCTATTGCAATAGCCTTCTAGTAGGCCTGCCTCAAGCCTCTTCTCACTGCATTCCATCTCCTACACAGATGCCAAATAATTTTCCTGAGACATAGGTCTGACAATGGAATCTCCCTCTCAAGATCAAATACAGAGTTGTCTGTTTGGTACTTGTCTCTTCCTAATCTGCTCCCTCCATACCTTTCCAGTCTTCTCCACTCTATGGTCCACACATAACCAACATACTTGCTGTCCCTCATAGAGGACATTCCATTTTCTATTTCTTTGGGTTTTCATTGGCTATCAGCCATGCCTGGAATACTCTCCTAATCTTGGCCTCATGGCATCTCTGGCTTCTTTCAAAATTCGCTTCGAACACTATCTTCTGTAAGGCACCTTTCCATTCTTCTCCTACCCTCTTCTGTCACTTGATCCCTCTCTATCACCTTCATTCTACTAAGTAAGCTCTTTGATTGTATCTATTTATTTACATGTAACTTCAGTGTGCAATTCCCTTAGTATGTTAACTAGTGATTGGTTGATGCTCTTCTCAATGGAGACCACAATGATATCACTATGCTAGAGTGTATTAGTTTTAGATCCAACTTCCATCCCCTAGGAGGCTTATTCACCCCTGAGAATTGAATCTGCAAACAAGGCAGCAGGTAACATAGTCTGATGATGCAATTATAAGAATTTAGGCAGAGGAGTCATTCACATGGTGACTTGAATTAGAGATGCATTTCACCAGGTCCACCAGCATCAGTCCAAAAGGTTTTACCAGCTGAAATGATAGCAAATCATAGCAGCCATTTATGTTTGAGAATGGGGATATATGGAGGGATGGTGCAAGGGGAGGTAGAGAAGAAGAGCGCCAAAATCAACTGTGGACAATTGGATGAAACAAGACATTAGGCAGAGAATAAAATCAAGGATTAGGACTTGAGGAATCTTCAAATTGAATTATCATGCCAAAATGAAAAAACAGTACAGCTATAGAACAGGTCATAAAGGGGGAACAATAGAGTTGCAGTAACAAGAAAGGGGATCAAAAATGTATAGACAGATTGAGCTGTAAGGGACTAGGTAACCAGGGGTCCAGGGACAGAGGTTTTTCCTCTATGGCAATTTTGCTGTGAGCAGTATATTCCCTGATGGAAAATCTGTTATGTTTTGTATTTTTTTTTATTTCAGTAGCATTTACTTTTGTCTTAAAGGGGACAGTGCTCTTAACTAGAAACTAAATAGAAAAAAATGAATTTTTCTAGACTATTTTTTCAATGACATGTATAATGTTTTATTAAAACAGTTTTACATAACACCAAAGAACATTCTATTTAAAGAAAGTAAGTGGTATATCTAGAGAGATGGTAGATGGGGATGAAACATTTAAAAGAAATATATACACAGTATACTTTGGTTCATTGCCTACTAAACTTAACATGTTTTGATCTAGCACCAACAACTGGGAAAGATTCCAAAATCAGCTGAGGAATGTTCTGGGATGGAACATATCATTTGGGGCTCCAGAAGAACGTATGCTATGACCCAAAGAAAATCAAAGTAAGCCTACGGTAAAGCTATAGCTCGATGGAATAAATAACTCAGGAAATTTAAGAGATTCCAGGTATGGGGCTACATAGTTTTCTTATACATGTACTTCTCTCATAATGATGATAGCTAGTATTTATATAGCACCTTAAAGTTTGCAAAGAGCTTTACTTATGTTATCTCATTGGATCCTCACAATAATCTGGTAAAGAAACTATTACTATCTCCTTTTTGTAGATGAGAGAATTATTGAGTGTCACACAGTGAGTGTTTGAGGCAAAAATCAAATTCAGGTGCTCCTGACACAAAATTTAGAGTCTATCCACTGCGTCACCTAGTTTACTATTGCAAATTAACCCTAAAAATGCATTTTTATATATCATCAAGAGTGTGTGATGATTGAGGTAGGAAAGGAAAAGAGAAACTACCAAGATAAAATAACATTAACAGAAGTGGGGGGAGAGATAATTTAGAGATTGGGTATAAAAGATTTCCTGAGTTAAAATCTGGTTATACCTACTAGCTGTGTAATCCTGGGTAAGCCACTTAATCCTGTTTGCTTCAGTTTCCTCATCTATAAAATGACCTGGAGAAGAAAATGGCAAATTACTCCAGTATCTTTGCCAAGAAAACTGTAAATGGTGTCACATAGAGTCATACATAACTGAAACAACTGAACAACAACAAAATAAAAGATATCTAAAATCAGGGAGCCATGAAAGTCACTTTAAAAAGGCCAGTAGGTAAGACTTTTTGCTAGAATTCAGTGAAGGTTTAAGAAATGGACCAAAGTTTCCCTGGATCATTTCTAAGCTAGAGATACAATTCCTAGGTAGGTCCACACCTTCTCTGCAACTTATAAGTAGCTCATAAAATCCCAAAAGATCTTTCTCACAATTCCTACTCTCACAGATGAATGGCAAGTCCTGGATCAGGGCAATATTACCTCAGGGTCCCAGGGACCTGATCTCAGAGATCCCTGAGGATTCAGTATTGAATCATGCTCCCACCACTGAATATCCCCCTACACAAAATTATCAGTTGAAAAGGAATTTAATCATCTTACCTTAAGTAGTTTTGCTCTTGCTTTTTAAAGAGGTGTTTACTAATGTGTTTCAGGAAGAAAAGAGTATAAGACATCTCCCCAAAGTCTGGGAAACATTCTTTCACAAGTATATACAAAGTGCAGGGGATGGTAGACTCAGACTTGGAGAACAGTTATGGCAAAGTTATAGCTCATTGTTGATAGAAGTAATTTTCTTTTATTCATAAGGTGCTCAAAAAGTTCCCCTTAGGCATGACATAGTTTCCTTAAAGAACTATGAATCTATATGCAGTCTGTCCTTGGTTCCCAAAGTAGACACTGTGGTCAGATGATCTAGAAATGCAGCTTGGACACTAATGGGAAGATGGAAAATTCAAGATCCTCTGGACCCTTCAAAGCTCACAGAAAGACTTCTGTGGCATCCCAACACAGGGAAAGAACTGTGCATGAATGAAAATCCAGCAAAGGAAATTTCCCTGACCTGAAAAATCATAATAAATAAGAGGGGGTAGCACACAGGGAGAGGAGGTTACCAAGAAAGAACAATATCATGAAAGACCTGAGGGGAAAGAGTATCCAGGAAAGATGGTCAACAATGTCAAATGTAGCAGAAACCAATGTGGATGAGAACTATATTTAACAGGTAAGAAATCACTGGTAAAACTTCCTGGAGGGAAAGGGGGGAAAATAGCTTTAGTAGAGTGATAGGATTGGAAACCAAATTGGAAGGGACTGATAAGCGAGTAAAGGCAAGAAAATGGAAGCAGTGAGTATAGTTAGCTTTTTCTAGGAATAGTAACAGAAATGAGGGAGTTAGCACGGTTTAATGGAAAGATCTTTGAATTTGGAATCAGAATACCAAGGCTTAAATCCTAACTCTGTTTTTCATTTACTCACATTACAGGTAGCCAATAACCTCAATCTTTATGAGCCATCAAAGAATGCTGTTGATATAATATCCACATGGACTTTGGCCCAGGGATAGACATTCTGTAACTGGTCCCAGCTTATTAACTACATGGTGAAAAGAAGCCTCTTATATTGGCTATGCAGCCAAGATTTGAGGTATGTTCAAAAGACACTATTTGGCAATAACGTGTTTTTTTGCTTTTTTGTTTTTTTTTCTCCTTAGACTGATTCCTTCTTACCTGGCTCCATTCTTGAAAGAGAAGGACAATGAATACTATAAGAGCAGAGGACTTGGGCCCTTCTCATCCTAGGTCATCATAAGACCCTTGAATATAGACCCAATTGTGTTGTTGTTTCTTTGGGGCCTGTTCTTTGTTTTTGTTGCCTCAGCATTTGCATGTTTGTTGTAGGTGAAAGATATTGGAGATGGAAGAGTGGAACTTAGGCTGAGATGTTCAGCCCATCCTGAGGAGTAAGAACCAAGCCTATCACTGTTTGAAACAAGGACACATCCAATAGCAATGCTGCAATTAGATGTGAAATTTTAGGAACCAATAGTATGCAGAAATCATGAGTAATCTAAATCTACTTTCCCCAGAGATCAAGGAGGTGGTGCCCCTCAGATATGGAGAGGGAGAGGGTGACATGAGTACTTCTGTTCTTGCCAAATCTTCAATGAAGGGGCGGCTAGGTGGTGCAGGGAATAGAGCACCGGCCCTGGAGTCAGGAGAACCTGAGTTCAAATCTGGCCTCAGACACTTAACACAAAACTAGCCATATGACCTTGGGCAAGTCACTTTACCCCAATTTCCCTGACTGCCCCCCTCCAAAAAGAAAAAAAAAACAGCAACAACAAAAAAATCCACAAATCTTCAATGAAAATATCCCTTTGTAAAAGTTAATTGGCATGAATTGGTTAAATGAAATTGAGGTGCTCCATTACTATGATTTAATAGGGGCTACAAGGAACATAATGGAATAGTAGCCTGAGTCAAAGACATTAAAAAAGGAATACCCCAATTCCTCAGGGGTACCACTAGACCCTTGTCAGGATGGGGTGGGGACAGACGGATATTGCTGACCTCCCTCTGGGAAAATGAGGTCAGAATAGTATTCACTTCACCTGGATAATTGCAAGCAAGAGTCTTCCCCTTTAATAGGGCTGAAGCAGAAAGACAGAAACCAAATCATCTAACTGTATCTCCACATTAGCAGTGAGAAACCCATGTGATTCTTTTACTAATCAGGAGAGAACAATTTTTCACTTTACTTAGAGAAGAGAAAACCTATCTTAGTAGCTGGCAACTTCAGCTACTAACTACTCTGATAAGTGCTGTATAAAAGCTAAACACAATGGTACTTCTCTTAGCAGTTGGGATTCTTCCTAGCAACTGAATCTTCTATAAAATGCTTTAAATATAAACAGCTTTAACAAGAGATTTCCCCAAAATGGATTTTAGTAAAGCTTATAAAAAAGGGGTTTAAGCAAAGATTTAATGTGGTCCTCTGCCATTGTATCCAACATAAGAACAGAATGGCTCAAGAACTTGCCCATCACAAGAAAAGAAACACGAGGCTTTTCAAAATGGCCTTTTAGTTCTCTATATCCACCCTGTCTTAAGAGTCAATAGGGAATTCCACAAACCAGAGACTGTCATTACTTCACTAGTGGCTTTTGGCAGCAAGCTGTTCATTAAAATAGCAACTCTTCTCAAACTTTTAGATCACAAAACCTCATTCACAATACCCGGAATGATCCAATGGGGTGAAGGAATATATGATATACATTATTCCTCATACATGAACTGCAATCAGATAGCAACTGTATCTCAAGTCCCAGGGAAGCTGCCACTCTGCGCCCTGAAACAAAGCCCAACTGTGAAAATGTTCAATGATGACGCCATTTTCCTCATAAACCCATCCTAAAAACATATCATCTGACCATATTTTAGCAGTTTTGACAATAAAAAATTGCTCTCCTCCAGTTATGCAGTAAATTGTGGTCTCCATGGCACAAAGCTTTTCTTTCACAAAGAAGATTAATTCACCACATGGTTAATAGGCTTGCAGGAGACAGTTTCCCACAATAAAAAGGCCAGGTACTGTTTGCCTTCGGTGCTAGTGCCACTTATATAGCAAGCAAGAGAATATTGACCCAGAACATTTCAGCACCCTCAGGCATCTTGCCTTCCTCAGCAATCCCATCAGAGCTCAGGAGTTCAGCAGACAGAAGGGGAACATTCAGAAACACCTAGACTGCCAAGGAAGTCAGATTTGGAGTAGGATGCTTTTCCCATTACACTGACTAAATTTCTCAAGATCAAAATCTTTATATTGCCTAACTCTCACACTATCAATACCCTAAAACATGATCTCTTTCCTCCTTATTCTTCTAATTCCTTTCTCTAATCCTTATACACAGTTAATTTTCTATCTTTTTACCCTGATAACAACAAACTTTTACCTTCATTCCCTCATTCAACAAACAGTGAGGAGGATGGCACTCCAGTATGTTCCCTCCACAGTTGTCCACTAATAGCAGGTGCTGTGCTAGGCACAGGGAAGTACAAAGACAAAAAAAAAATGAAAGTGGCCGTGCCCTCAGGGAGTTTACCTTGTATTTAGGAGAAACAACACATAAATAAATACAGAGAAATTAGGGGAAAGAATGTCAATATCCACTGGGAGGATCAGAATAGGTTTCCCTAAATAAAAAATATATACAAAGAAATTAGAGAAAGTGGACTCTAGTAACTAGGAGGAGCAGGATAAATCTTATTTAATACCTGAGTTTGAGATCTGCTATTTCACCTACTATATCAACAAGCTAAGTTTGCAGAAGCATTGTATAGCAGAGAGACAGTATATTGTAATGGAAAGAGCTTTGACTTTAAAGTTGGAAAACCAGAGCTTGGATTTCAGTTATACAACTTAATACCTTGAGACCTTTGGTAAATAACAACCTCTCTAGGTTTCCATTTCCTCATTTTAAAAAAGGAGAGGGGATGAGAAATTACCACAAAGTTGCTTTCCAACCATAAACCCATGACTATGGTCTCTATGCCTCGTTTTTTAACCTATAAAATGATTTCTAATATCAACCAGACCAAACGAGTCTCTAACCTATGGATGATTGGAGCCAAAAAGAGCAGTCTAGAGAAAGGAAAGTCAGGAATCAAACATAAGTTTAACTTCAAAGTGAAGGAAACAGCTTGCAAGCAAGGAAAGATCTAGACATATGTGCCAGGACCCCGGCCCTACTGGGGGGACCCACTTTAGTGTGGCTGAACCTTGATTTATATATTTGTGGCTAGACAAAAAGTCAAACAATGTAGCGTACCAATAGTGGTGAGGCACAACAGCAACAGTGAGGCAAGGTTGTCTAGTGACAAAAAGTCCATTGATAGCTAGGCTTTATGTCTGACCCTGTTGGTGCTTGCCTGAGCTCAGGGGTCATCAGTTCTAGAATTTGAGTGCAAAGAATTGTTATTATGCCAAGATCTGGGCTCAGCTTGCTTGCTAGGCTATAGCTCTGGAAAACATGGTGTCACCTCATGTCTTGATACTAACATCCCTTCTACCTCTAGGTCCTATAATCTTATAAGTGCATGAAATGTATCTATATGCTAATATTCTGACTATACTTTGCCATCATTGTGATGTGATATTGATCTGATCACTAGCTCCAAGTTGATGAGGTCATCACATCTCCTTACACATCTGGAAGCAGAGGTGTATTTCAACAGCACTCATGAGGTTTACCCAAAGTTCCAGTTTTCAAAACTATTACATGCTGAGTCTATAAAGTACAGGCTTGTCAGGAACTAGAATCTTTGAATAGTAAGTGACATGTGAGGTCATCTAATTTAACCCATTCCTCACTCAGAATTCTTCTATAATATATCCAAATGATCTTTAGCCTTTGTATAAATAGTTTCAGTGAGGTAGCCCACTCTTAATAACTGTGATTGTTAGAGAAATTTTCCTTACATCTAGACTAAATTCAAATCTGGTTAAGTCACTTAACCTGCATTTGCCTCAGTCTTCTAATCTGTTAAATGAGCAGAATAAAATGGGTATCACTTTACAGGGTTGTTGTAAAGAGTAAATGAGATATTTGCAAAGTGTTTTGCATAAAGCACTATTTTTATTAAATATTTTCTCTGCAATTTCCAGCCACATTTGTCTTGGAAAAATTTGGCCTCTGAGCTAAAATGAAGGAGTAAAAAAATCTAAGAAATTATGTTTACTAAAAGACCTTCTTGCATTTGGATAGTGACAGTTTGAGCTAAATTCTACATTAGGTAATTACTGTAAGGTTGTCCAGCCCTCTAGGCAATATTCAATGAAAAAACTCCAATCCTTTTGCAGCAAGAAACAACTGAGCTTAACATCTAATTAACGAGAATGATTGGAATATGAATCTATCAGATGGAGAGGGA
The DNA here is from genome assembly GCA_011680675.1 of Gymnobelideus leadbeateri. NCBI lineage: Eukaryota > Metazoa > Chordata > Mammalia > Diprotodontia > Petauridae > Gymnobelideus > Gymnobelideus leadbeateri. The sequence goes on from WOXC01010502.1 coordinate 182,710, forward strand.
CATCCTATAATGCAACTCTAAATTCATCAAAAAAATGTTCAGCACTACTTTCACTATACCAAAAAGGTTAGTATACCTAATTGTATGATATGTTTGTCCTTCATGAGCTTCAAAAAATTGATTAATATTTTAATTTTATAAGAAAATTAATATTTTTACATTTTTAAATAAAACTTTACATGGAATAAAGAGAATTTGTTTCCATTTCTAGATCAGAACTAAGCATTTGTTACCATGAACAATTTGCTTCATCTCTTTGTGCCTCAGGTTCTTCATGTGTCACATAAAAAATAGAATTATTTCTATCTGCTTAAAATAGCGCTTTGGGGGATAATTTAGGTAATGCCTATGTGGTGTTCAAAGTATCTCAGGGAGAAGAGTAATACATATGGATAATATCATTAACTACTCTTCTAAAAATACTGTATGCTTTTTAAACGTAGTTTACTTTTAGCTTTTAACTCTAGAATACAGAGATGTTTCTGAAAAAGAGACTCACTGACAAACTTACATCAGAAGAAAAGTCATCTGTCCCCAGTTGTCCCAACTTAACTGGTGATGACTATAATGTTCTTCTTGTCCCTGGGTGAGTTATGATCCCATTAGCACTTTGAACTTGTAACTCTGCACAGAGTGAGGCAATAACAAGATAGATAGGTCTTTATTAAACTGATACTATTAACACTATTTGTTTTGCCATGAGTTGACAACTTTAGTAAATTGTCCATAATTGGCTATCTGGGAAGGTTAAAAAAGAAAAAAAAACAACCATGATCCCAGTTATTATGGTATTGATTTTCAATAATCACTTTTTTGTCATGTTTTTGTATTCTTGGCATGAGAGACTGAACAGATATTGCTGAGCAGGTCTGCTGTACATCTGGGAGCTTCATGGGGAAAGCACATTAAAAAATACACTCCACACAGCTGTATGAGTGTTTGTTAAATAGTAAAGGAGATGAGGTACACGTTCATGTGAATGATGGTTACAAGAAATCTATGAAACCTTTTTAAATATTGAGAAGAATTGGCATGTTGAATAGGGTGCTAAAATTGGAGTGAGGAAGACCTGAGAGTAGTGAAATAACCAGACCGATATAGACATGCATTGAAATGCTCTTTGGATGCCAATTTGCTGACCTACCTAAGCCAAAGTACAATTCCCATTTTAAAATGACTGACAGGGAGACTGTTCCTTAATTATACAACTTAGTGAATAAAGGTTATTATAAAGGCCATAATATCTCATTCTAAGGGGAATAAATAAATGTGACTACTCACCCAAAACACAAATCCACTTTTGATATTTACTTGTAAAACTCCTTGAGGACAGGAACTGTCTTATTTTTATATTTGTACAGTACTTGACATATAGCAGACTTTAATAAATATTTGGTGATTGATTGATTACTAGCAGCATGATCATGGAAAATTCATTTACTTCCAAACATCCGAGACCTCCTCTGTTCAAAACATAAATAAATCAAATAAATAGGTACTCAAAGTGCCTAACTTATGGGTTGTTATGAGACTCAAATAATTGTGATTAATTAATTAATAATCAAACTCAAATAATTAGTATGGAGTGCTTCACAGACTTTATAAGCTTTACTATGATTTTTTTTGAAATATTTATAATAAATACAGGTAGCACACGCACACACACACACACACACACACACACACACACACACACATTCACCCACACACAAAATCTCTTAGTGTCAACTCATACACCACTCCAGGAATCTGGAAGATGTCTTTACTATTATCTTGAAACCCAGCCCCTTACTCCAATACCCTTAACTGGGTTTCCAACCCATCTCACTTCTTACAGCCCACTCATTACTGCTTCATTATGGAAAATACCATTGGAATCTACACCTCAGGGAGCAGAGAGCTCCCTTAGCTTCCAACCTTCCATCTCCCAGGTCCCTTGCACCCTCATCAAGCCCTCCTAGGTCTCCCACTACCACTAACACCACATCTATTGATCCAGGGCAATAGAGAAAGGTAGAAGACTGCTCTGTCTACCAGAATTCAGATTTGTTGTTGTTAGCTATCATTTATATAGGACTTTAAGACATACAAACCTTATATTATCATTTGATAGACATATTATTTCATTTCATGCTCACAACAATCCTGTGAGATGTGTGCTATCATTATCTCTACTTTACAGATAGAGACTGAGGCACAGATGGGCTAAGTGGCTTACCCAGGGTAAAAAAATCTAGGAAATAGGGGTGACTAGGTGGCACAGTGAGTAAGAGTGCCAGCCCCAGAGTTGGGACAACCTGGGATCAGATCCAGCCTCAGAAAATGAGCACCCACACATAAATAATGACTGGCCATGTAACCTTGAGCAAGTTACTTAACCCCAATTGCTTTTTTAAAAAATCTAGTAAATTTCTGAGACAGGATATTAAATGAGTTTTTTCTAATGGCAAGTCTTTCACTATCTTCTATGTCAGCTGTCTATCTCCACCTCCTCCCTAGGGATATAACAGTATGAATATGTTACATGAATCAAATCCACCTCATCTTTCTCACAATTTAGTAGTAGTGGATTCTTTTCTGGGCATCATATTTTGGTATAGATAGTGACAGAGGGGAGTGTGACCAAAAGAGAGGGCAGACATGATCAAACCAAGTCAACAAGCATTTGTTAACCTCTTACTATATGTCAGACACTGTGCTAAGCTCTTCTTTACAAAGAAAAGTAAAAACTAAAAACAAAACAGGTCGCTTTCAAGGGGTTCATAATATAATGGAGGAGATAACATGTAAAAAGCTATGTATAAACAAGATATAGACAGGATAAATTGTAGATCATGTTCAAGAGAAAGTATTTGAATTCAGTTGGATCAGAGAAACCTTCTTGTAGAAGGTGGGATTGTTCTGGGAAGAGAAGAATATCAGGGAATCCAGGGATCTGAGAAGAAAAGGGAGCAAATCTCAGTCATGGAAGACAGTCAGTGAAAATATACAGTCATCTGGGTTGCATGAACACCAAGATATTTTCTCTGATCTCCATAACCTCCCAAACTTCTTCAAACAGAAATTATACAACAAAGATAAAGTAACTTCAGCTATCTCTAAGGTCTGGGATACCCAGAATAAAAAAGGTTAAAAACCCCAAAAATTGACAATTATTGACACTGAGTGCATTCAGCATCCCAGAAGAGAGACTGAAGTAGCAGCCCCAAAGACCCAACAAACAGGCCCTGGCTTAAAACAAAACCTGCTTCCAAACCGCAGTCCACAAGCCATCTTTCTAGTGCAAGGAGACCTGGGCTCCAGGCTGCAGAAATTTATTCAGGCTGTGACAGATAGCTATTATCATATCATATAACCCAATAGCAGAGTAGTAGCTCTCTGAACTGCTAATTTCAGGTCAGAGAACAAAGACACAGAGGAAATGAGACAAAAAACACTAGGATAGGACATCATGTGTATGGGGAGGAAAGGGTAGTGTGGGCAGTAGTCTACTAACAATTAGGGGAAGAGCATAATATCCAGCTAGAGCCAATTCTCTTCTTGGGGCAGAGATTTAAGTTGGTAAACTGTGAATTGCTCAGCAAAGGAAGATGCTAAGACCCTTTCAGATCCACCCCCAAAGGAAACAATCATTAGAGTGGATGGTCAAAGAGTGAATAGGGGCAAATTAAGGAAAAAATTAAAAGACAATTACTAAAGATCTCAGGAAGGAAAAAACACAAACTCTTAAGACCTTGAACATAAGCAAATAAACCAATAGGGAGAATATTAATGACAGAAGGATATATGGCTTTTAGATCTAGCAAGTTCAAGCACATATGAACAAATAATATAAAACAAAGGAAACTGAGCAAACACTTGATGAGAAAGAGGACCCTGTGGAATGTGAGAATATAGAACCACAGCACACTTCTGTGTTCTCAGTGGTTCTCAAGTGATTCAAAAGGGAAATAAGAGTTAGAAGAGCAAAGGTTATGGCCCATATAACAAAAAAATAATGGGCAGAATTGAAAAACCGTAATCTATGAAGTCCAGTCTCACAAAAAAAATCAAAAAAAAAATGAGAGAACTATAAATTGGCAAGACCAATATGAAAACTTAAAGGAGAATCCAGAAGAGAGGCAAAAAATAATAACATTAAAAGAAAACGTGCTCACTTTTCAAGCAACACATACCAATTGCAAAGACAGGATGAGTGGAGACGACCTAAGCATCATAGATCTTCCAGAATAACATGACAGGACAAAGAATTTTATACCATAATATAAGAAATAATATAAAAATACAAAGGAGAACTTTTGAACACAGAAAATGAAATGGCAATTGAAACAATTCACAAATCACCTCTAGTAGAGGGAAAAGGCCACAAACTCTAAGATATGTAGTGGTTAAACTTAATAATTTGATTTAGCAACAAGTTCTGCAAGCTATCAGGAGAAAGGCCTTTAAATATTAAGGAAAAGAAAATCAAATAACACAAGACTACTCTGTATCTGCCAGAAAATATAAAAGAGAATGGAATATTAGGCTGCGTGGAACAAAAGATCTCTGGATACATCCCAGGGTGAATTATGCTTCAAATTTGAACTTAACTATAAATAGAAAAAAGAAATCCAGAACTGAATAGATTATTTGTTTCTCAAACACCTCAAATAAAAGAACTACAAAGCAAAAGAATCAAAGCAGCAGCCAAGGACAGCAATAGCAACAGAGTAATAGAAGAGATGCCAATAAGAAATTTCTTTCTAAATGTACACAAAGAATCAGTAGTGAAGGTGGAAACCCTGTAGAGGTAGCAGTGAAAAGGTGGGTCTGGAGAATTATAGACAAAACCTGGCAACACTCTACCTATAGATGAATCCATGTTTTTGTTTTGTTTTTGTGGAACTACATTACAACACGAGAGGTTTATAAAAGGGGGAGGAAGGAAGAGTATATAGAAGAATGTGTGATATACTAGGGTCAGATTAAAGCCTAACAATTAGGAGGAGTACACAACTGTAGTCTCAGAAAGAAAGGACCCCACAGGAGACTGGGTAATGAAAAGGGAAGAATGACTGAAAGGAGTGGAGAAAGAAAGAAGGCTTTGCTTTAATTATGGGAGGGGATTCCACTGATGTATGCTTCCAAGGGTGAAGAAAGATTGTTGGTGAAAGGAGATGGGAAACGTGAACTGGATATAGCCTAGAGGATTTGGTGTTTGAAAAGTCTACTGTTCACTCTCCCCTCAGACTACCTCCAAACTATGTAAAAGGGGACTCTGAACAACTTCTGGAGCCCCAGCACCCACAGAACGACACAGAGAAGCTAAACTCCCGCTGAAGACAGCCCAGCAGCCCTGCAGGAAGGACCAGCGCAGTGCACAGTGTGCAGGGGAGCCAAGCACAGGTCTGCCTGAGTCACGGTTTTAGCCCCAGGGCGGCAGGGCCAGTGGCTGGCTGGAGGGACCCCAGAACACCAGCAGCTGTGGCGATTCCAGAATTTTCAACATAGACATGCCAAGGACAAAGTAAGAGGTTAGTGCCCTATGGACTTTGGGACCAGTATTTGGGGAACACATCGGCTTCCTCGGCACAGGACCTGGCAGCTTCTACACTGAGGGATTGAAGGCCATGGAATATAGTATTCCAGAGGGCAAAAGAGCTGGGAATGAACCCAAGGGTCACCTACCCAGCAAAACTGAGTATTTTGCTTCAGGGGAAAATATGGTCATTCCGTGGAATAGAGGACTTTCAAGCATTCTTGAGGAAAAAACCAGAGTTGAATAGAAAATTTAACATCCAGACACAAGAAGCAAGAGATGTCTGAGAAGGTAATCAGGGAAAAGAAATCAAAAGGAACTTATCAAAGTTGAACTATTTACATTCCTATATGGAAAAACAATAACTGTGACAGATGAAATGTTTCTCAGTATGAAAATAATAGAAGAAGGGTGTATGGTCATGTGAATACATACATGAATGTGTGTATATATGTTTACTGTTATACATGGATAGAGGGCATAGGTTGAATTTGTTGGGAAGTGAGGATACTTAAGCAGTGGAATTATGAGGTGAGAGAGGAAAGTGGAAAGAGGAGATGGGGAGAGACAGGGTAGGGTAAACTGTCTCATGTAGAAGAAGCAAGGGGAAATGGTTGCAAGGGAAGGGAAGAATAGGAAGGCAAAAAGGCAAAACCACATTCTCATTTAATTTGGTTCTGGGAGAGAATGACATACATACTAAATGGGATATCTAAACCTGCAGCAGAATAGGGGGAAGGGGGATGAGAGAAGGACTTTAAAAATCAAATAAGAGAAGTGGAGGAAAAATTGGGAAGAGAAATTAGAAGGATGCAGGAAAAGTATGAAATGAGGGTCAACAGCCTGACTGAGGAAAATAGCACCTTAAAAAATAGACTAACTCAAATGGCAAAGGAGGCCCAAAAGGGCAATGAGGAGAAGAATGCCTTAAAAAGCCAAATTTGCCAGAGGGAAAAAGAAGCTCAAAAGCTCACTGAGGAGATTCGTTCCTTCAGAGTTAGACTGGAGCAAATGGAATCTAATGACTTTATGAGAAATCAAGATGCTGTTAAACAGATCCAAACAAATGAAAGATTAGAAGGCAATGTGAAATATTTCATGGGAAAAACAACTGATCTAGAAAATGGATCCAGGAAAGATAATTTAAAAATTATTAGACTACCTGAAAGCCATAATCAAAGAAAGAACCTAGAAATCATTCTTCAAGAAATTCTCAAGGAAAATTGCCTTGATGTTTTAGACCGAGAGGGCAAAATAGAGGTTGAAAGAATCCACAGACCACCTCCTGAAAAAGATCCCCAAAAGAAAACTCCCAGGAATATTATAGGCAAGTTCCAGAATTCCCAGGTCAGGGAGAAAATACTACAAGCAGCCAGAAAGAAACAATTTCAATATTGTGGAAACACAATATTGTGGAAACACAATCAGAATAGCCCAGGACCTGGCAGCTTCTACACTGAGGGATTGAAGGGCATGGAATATGATATTCCAGAGGGCAAAAGAGCTGGGAATGAACCCAAGGGTCACCTACCCAGCAAAAATGAGTATTTTGTTTCAGGGGAAAATATGGTCATTCAGTGGAACAGAGGACTTTCAAGCATCCTTGAGGAAAAAACCAGAGTTGAATAGAAAATTTGACATCCAGACACCAGAAGCAAGAGATGCCTGACAAGGTTATCAGGGAAATGAAATCAAAAGGAACTTATCAAAGTTGAACCATTTACATTCCTACATGGAAAAACAATAACTGTGACTGATGAAACCTTCCTCAGTATGAAAATAATGGAAGAAGGGTATATGGGCATATGAATACATATGTGAATGTGTGTATATATGTTTACAGTTATACATGTATAGAGGACATAGGTTGAATTTGGTGGAAAGAGATGATACTTAATAGGTGAAGTTATGAGGTGAGAGAGGAAAGTGGTAAGAGGAGATGGGGAGAGACAGGGTAGGGTAAACCATCTCATATAGAAGAGGCAAGGAGAAGTGGCTGCAGGGGAGGGGAAGAACAGGAAGGCAAATAGGCAAAACCTTATTCTCATTGAATTTGGCTCAGGGAGACAGTGACATACATACTAAATGGGATATCTCACCCTTCAGGAAAGTAGGGGGATGGGGGATAAGAGGGGGGATGATGGAGGGGAGGGCATTCTGGGGGGAGGGGAGGTTGGAAGTACCCACTTTTGAAGAGGGATAGGATCAAAGTAGGGAATGGACCAGGTGGGGGGTGGGAAGGGTGGGAGGGAAATATAAGCAGCCTTTTACAATATATCTACTATGGTAATGTTTTGCATAGCTATACATGTACAACACATATTGAATTGTTTATCTTCCCAGAGGGAATGGGTGACAAGGGAGGAAGGGAATGGATCTGAAATTTGGGGTTTTAAAATTAAATGTTTCAAATAAAAAAAATAAAATTAGAAACACAAAATATAAAAACCCAAAATAAACACGAAAAGGAAATATTAAAAATTAGAGGGGAAATGGGTAAATTAGAGTCAAAAATACTTACAGAAATGACAAATAAGGCTAAAAGTTGATTACTTGAAAAGACCCATAAAATTTATAAACCTTTGACCAATGTGATTGAAAAGAATAGAGCAGAAAATGAAATTAACAAAATAACAAGATAAAATCATAGCAAAACCAGAAAAAATAAAAAAGAACAATTATAAAACATTATGCGCAGTTATATAGTAACAAAACTGAAAACACAATAAAAATAGAGGTATATCTTCAAAAACATCAAGTACTCCAAACTATCAGAAGACCAGAAAGAGATCTTAAATAACCCAATTCCAGAAAATTAAATAGATCTGGCTATAAAGGGACTACCAATAGAAAAATGTCCTAGTCCTAATAGATTCATAAGAGAAGTCCATCTAACTTTTGAAGAATAATTAAGACCGATACTTCATAAATTATCTTCTTTTCCAATAGCAATGTATGACTAGAAGAGTGAGATTATAAGGAAAGCTCAGCTCTTCAAAATTAATGCTTTTGAATTGTGGTGCTGGAAAATACTTTTGAGAATCCCTTGGACAACAAGAAGATCAAATCAGTCAATACTTAAAGAAATTGATCAAGACCATTTACTGGACAGCAAAACACTGGATGAAGCTGACTCATAAATACTTTAACCAGATAAAGAGAAGATGAAAGTCATTGGAAAAGACCCTGATGTTCGGAAAGTCTGAAGACAAAAAGGAAAGGGGACACCAGAAGATGAAGTGGATAAATAATTTCATGGAAAGAATGAATATGAACTTGGACAGACTTTGAGAGATAGCAAAGGATAGAAGGGCCCGAATGTAATACAATGATCCACTGAGTCATGAAGACTCAGACACAAATGAACAACTAAACCACCACAAAATATTCAGTGCTTATGGCTAGGTCTTGCCAATACAATTAAATTTAAATAAATGAATGAATGAATGAACAAACTAATGAATGAATGAATAAAATTTAAATAAATAAATAAAATTAAAATTCACTTATGCATTTAATGCTATACTAATCAAACTACCAAAGTGAAACTTTATAGAACATAATAAAATAATAATTTAGTTGGAAAAGTAAGAGATCTAGAATATTGAGGAAAATGATTGTAAAAAAAAGATGAGGATAAAGGAGGAATAGCACTTCCAGAGAGCAAACTGTACTATAAAACAGCAAATATGAAAATTTTATCATACTGGTTAAAAAATAGAGCTAGAACATTGTAACACACTGGAGAAGAGAAAATCAGAAAAACAAATAGAATTCAATAAATGACCCAATTTTTTAAATAAAGTAGAAAACAAATTACCTAGGAAAAAAAGCAATTAGAGGGAATACTAAAAAGCAGTATAACAAAAATTAGGCTTATACAAATAACTTATATCATATTCCATAATATATTCTAAGTCAATTTACAATCTTAATATTATTTTTTTTAATTAGGAGAAAAACAAATCATGCACCTCTCAAAACTTTGGGTAGGAGATGCATTACTAACCAAACAAGAGGTAGAGGCAATTATAAAAAGTGAAATGGAAAACTTTGATTACTTGAAGGTGAAATGTTTCTGTACAGGTAAAATTAATGCACCTGAGAAAATAAGGGAAGTGACTGGAGGGGGGAAACCTTTTTTTATGCTTTATTAACTTCTGGTTTACATCACTCATCTCTGCCAGATCTTGAGTTACAATTTTTTCCCCATTTCCCCCCTACCCACCACCCCAGAACAGCAGTCCCACAAGATATCCCCTCATCCAATCTGCTCTCTAATATCCTCTCCATACCCCCCCCCCCACTCCTCCACCATGGCAAGGTGAATCTCCATGCCCCAAAGCCTGGACATCCTATCTCCTAATTCCATGTAAAATAGTATTTATAATAGTATTTATATATATTTGAAACATTTAACTTTAAAACTTCAAATTCCAGATCCATTCGTTCCTCCCTTGTCACTCACTCCCTCTGGGAAGATAAGCAATTCAGTATATGTTGTACATGTATAGCTATGCAAAACAGCACCACAGTAGATATATTATAAAAGACTGGCTATATTTCCTTCCCACCCATCCCACCCCTGACCTGGTCCATTCCCTACTTTGATCCTGTCCCTCTTCAAAAGTGGGTGCCTCTAACCTCCCCTCCCCACAGGATGCCTTCCCCTCCATTATGACCCATCCCATCTCCCACCCCAATCTCCTGTAGGGTGAGATATCCCTTTTAGTATGTATGTCATTCTCTCCCTGAGCCAAATTCAATGAGAATATGGTTTTGCCTTTTTGCCTTCCTGTTCTTCCCCTCCCCTACAACCACTTCCCTTTGCCTCTTCAACATGAGATAGTTTACACCCCCTGTCTCTCCCCATCTCCTCTCACCACATTCCTCTCTCACCTCTTAACTTCACCACTTAAGTATCATCCCTTCCCACCAAATTCAACTTGTGCCCTCTACCCATGTATACCTGTAAACATATATACACACATTCTCATGTGTATTCATATGCCCATATACCATTCTTCAACTATTTTCATACTGAGAAAGGTCTCATCAGTTACAGTTATCATTTTTCCCTGCAAGAATGTAAATAGTTCAACTTTGATAAGTTCATAGTGATTTCTTTTCCCTGTTTACCTTCTAAAGCATCTCGCTTCTTGTGTCTGAATGTCAAATTTTCTATTCAACTCTGGTTTTTTCCTCAAGAATGCTTGAAAGTCCTATATTCCACTGAATGACCATATTTTCCCCTGAAACAAGATACTCAGTTTTGATGGGTAGGTGATACTGGGTTTTAATCCCAGCTCCTTTGCCCTCCAGAATATCATATTCCATGCCCTTCAATCCCTCGTATTCTGATTGTGTTTCCACAATATTGAAATTGTTTCTTCCTGACTGCTTGTAGTATTTTCTCCTTGATCAGGAAATGCTGGAACCTGGCTATAATATTCCTAGGAGTTTTCTTTTTGGGATCTTTTTCATCAGGAGATTGGTGGATTCTTTCAACCTCTATTTTGCCCTCTGGGTCTATGAGGATTTCTTGAAGGATGATTTCTAGGTTCTTTCTTTGATCATGGCTTTCAGGTAGTTCAATAATTTTTAAGTTATCACTCCTGGATCTATTTTCCAGGTCAGTAGTTTTTCCCATAAGATATTTCACATTGCCTTCTATTCTTTCAGTTGCTTGCATCTGTTTAACAGCATCTTGATTTCTTATAAAGTCACTAGCTTTCATTTGCTCCAGTCTAATTCTGAAGGAATGATTCTCCTCAGTGAGCTTTTGAGATTCTTTTTTCCATCTGGCAAATTCCTTGCCTTTTTGAGCCTCTTTTGCCATTTGAGTTAGTCTATTTTTAAGGTGTTATTTTCCTCAGTCAGGCTGTTGACTCTCATTTCACACTTTTCCTGCATCCTTCTCATTTCTATTCCCAATTTTTCCTGCACTTCTCTTATTTGGTTTTTAAAATTCTTCTTAAGGTCCTCTATACCTGTAACCCACTCGTATTTTCATTTGGGGCTTTTGGTGAAGGAGTTCTGACCTCCTAGAACTCTTCCTTTTCCATGCTTTAATCCTCTTTGCCCCCAAAATAGGAGTCTAATGTTGAATTTTTCTGTTGATTTTGTTTCCTTTGCCTAGACATGTTGCTACTCAATTACTTGACTTTTGGGCTTGTTGCCACAGTTGGACTCTGCCACCAGACAGGGGAGCTTCCATCCCAAACATTAGGGTCTTCTCAACTGCCAGAGGTATTAGTTGGGTGCCCTCTCTGAAGACCCCACACACTCTGGCAAGCTTGTCACACACCCCAAGACCTCCACCCCAGACCACAATCTAGATCCAAGAAGGTTAAAGCAAGAGCGATTAACCCCAAGACTGATTGCCAGGTCCTCTTACAGTCTGCAGGCCAGGAGCTGTAGCTGCAACTGAAGCTGCAAAATGGCAGCTGTGCCACAGCTCCTCAGTGGCTTCTCGCCCCCAGGGGAAGAAGCTGATGTGCTCCCAAATACTGGTCCCAAAGTCCATCGGGCACTAACCTCTCACTTTGTCCTAGGCCTCTATGTGTTCATAATTCTGGAAATGCTACAGCTGGTGGTATTCTGGGGTCCCTCCATCCAGTTGCTGCTCCAGCTGCCCTGGGGCTAAAACTGCTGACTCATGTGGTCCTGGGATCAGCTCCGGGAGTGGTATGATGGCCATTCCCTGCTGGGCTGCCGGGCTGTCCTCAGTGGGAGATTAGCTTCTCTGTGTCGTTCTGTGGGTTCTGGAGCTCCAGAGGTTGTTCAGAGTCCCCTTTTACATAATTTTGAAGTGGTGTGGACTGGAGCACTGTGGAAGTACTGTTTCTACTCAACCCTCTTAGCTCTTTCCCTAGGAAAACTCTTTATATTGAAATTTTCTGATAAGGGTTTGGTATCTAAGATATATAAGCATTTAATAAATTTGTATGACTCGTTATTCCCCAGTGGGTAAGTAGAGAAAGGATAAACAGTTCTCAAAAGGAAAAATTGAAAAGTATTTTCAACCACATGAAATAATGTTCCCTATCATTAATAATAAGAGAAATGCAGATCAAAACAACCCTGAGGTTTTACCTACCTGCAAATTGGCATAAATGACAAAAATGGCAATAGTCAACATTGGAGGAATTGGGGAAAGAGAGACATTCTTGGTGGTGTTATGATATGGTATGGCCATTTTGGAAAGCAATTTGGAATTATGCAAATTAAGTGACTAAAATGCTCATAACCTTTGAACCAGAGACTCCATTACTAGATTTATACCTCAAGGAAGTCATAAAAAGATAAAAGGAAAGTCCCTATATACCCCAAAATATTTTTAGCAATACTTTTTGTGATGTCTAAGAATCTGAAACAAGATAAATGGCTATCAAGTGGGAAATGGCTAAACAAATTGTGGTATATTAATGTAATGGAATATTACAGTGCCATAATGAATAAAGTGTGTGATAAATACAGAGAAGCATGGAAAGCTCTATACTGACTCATGCAGAGTGAAGCAAGCAAAGTTAAGAAAGCAATATACACAGAAACTAAAACAATGTAAATGTAAAGAACTACATACCCCAAAAAAGTAAGTGTAACAAAATTACAAAGATGAAGCAGGACCCAACAGCAGAGATATGACAGATCAATACAACTTATTCCTTTGTAAAGGTAGGAGCTCCACATGTGTTACACAGTGCACATGTTTTCAGACTTTTCAATGTATTGATCAATTTCATTTTTTCTCTCTAAAAAAATACTATTATATAATTCTATATTCTATTCTATTCTCTCAGGGAAGAAGGGTGGAGGGATACTTGGAATAATTCCAATAATGTTAAAAACAGAAGATATCAATAAAAACTTATTTTAAAGTAAAAGAAAATGGAAGGGAAGAAAATAAATGGAGAGAAGAGAAAGTTTTATGTTTGAGGAACTAAAAGGAGGACATTGTCACTGGATAGCACCAGGAGTGAGTGAGGCATAAGAAGACTAGAAGAGTATGAAGGAACCAGGTTATAATGGGCTTTCAAAGTGAAATGGGATTTTATATTTAATCCTGCAGGTGATAAGGACCCACCAGAATTATGATGATGAAGTGCCTTGAAAATATCTTGCATAAGAATCAATTAAGGACCAGAGGGTTTTTTATTTAGAGCAAATACTCGAAGGGGTCATGATAGCTCTCTTCAAATATAAGAAGAGATGTCATATGGGAGAAGAATTAGAGTTTTTCTGTGTAGAAGATAAAAAGATATAAAACCAGGGTTGTGGATGGAAGTTATAGAGAAACTGATATTTGCTTCATTAAAAAGTATTCTCTAACAATTCGAGCTATTTGAAAATGGAATGGAAAACCTCAAGAGGTAGTAAAGACTCTGTCACCAAAGGTACTTAAAACAAAACATAAGCTTCTGCTTGTCAGGGATGACATAGAAGTTATTCATTTTTCTTTTGGAGGATTTGTCTAATGACCTCAAAGAACACCTTCAGTTCTGAAGCAGTATGCTATGCTTGTAATAGATTTAGATTTGGAATTTCTATTCTAGATATACTATCTAAGGGTCATGTTACTCCAGCCAGTTTTCCCCACCTATAAAATGGGAGTAATGATGCTTGCACTACTTACCTCACAGGGTGGTCCTGGGGATCACGTGAAATAGTATAACTTACTTTGTAAATAACATATTAGGTAAACCTTAAAGCCTTTTTTTTCTTTATAGATGTCAGTTATTGTTATTTCATAGTTCTCTCCATTTCTATGCATACAATGCTGATGGAGGCAGCATGCAGTAGTGCATAGACACCATAGAAAATTTATTTCAGAAGGCACAAAGACCTAGAATTAAGTCCTGACTCTGACACATATTGGCTGTATGATCTTAGGCAAGCATCATAAACTCCTGGTCAAAATTCTAGGCAACTCTCTACAGCTATAAGTTGCAGAGAACATGTTGACCTTTCTTCTTATCTCCTTAATGGGATTTTTCCTATGTTGATGGAATTGGGGCACAGTGGATAGTGTACTAGCTCAGGAGTATCTGAGTTCAAATCCAGCCTCGGATACTTACTAGCTATGTGACCCTGGGAAGTCTCTTAACCTGGTTTGCTTCAGTTTCCTCATTTGTAAAATAAACCAGAGAAGGAAATGGCAAGCTACTCTTCTATCTTTGCCAAGAAAACCCCACATTGGGTCATGAAGAATTTGACACAACTGAAACAACCAAACAACAAAATGACTAGGACACTAGTCTTGGCTTCAGCAAGACCTGGGCTCAAATTAATCCCTTAGATATTTACTAGCTATGTGGCTTCGAGCAAGTCACTTACCCCTTTGTCTCTGTGTCTCATTTTCCTCATCTTTAAAATGACTTGATGACTTGTAAGATCCCTTCTAACTCAAACTCCACTATCCTATATAATATAGTTGAGCTCTCAAATGCTAACATTGATATAGATAGGCTTTTAAGTGAGGGAGTTCCAGGAGTCAAGATGGTGGACTAGAAACAGGACTTCTGCACAGCTTCGGCTTCCAGGCCCTCAAATTCATATAAAAAATTACTCTAGACAAACTTTGGAGCTACAGAACGCACAAAATGACAGAGAGAAGCTAACCTCCAGTCAAAGACAGTCCAGCAGGCTGGCAAGAAGGGGGCCAGCACAGTGCTCTCAGAGCCTATCCCAGGCTCCTGCTAGCTGGAGGTTTTATCCTCAGGGCAGCCTGACCAGCTGCTGGCTGGAGGGACTTCACATCACTAGCAGTTGTGGCAGTTTCCAGAATTATCAACCCATAGATGCCAAAGACAAAGGGAGAGGTCAGTGTAGACTTGGTGGGAACATGGAGTTCAGGAGTGCAATCTGGTCTCTGCCCCAGAAGTGAGAAGCAGCTGAGATGCTGACTGCCTCAGGGCTCCTAGCCTGCAGATTGTAGGGTAATAAAGCAACCAGTCTAGGGGTAATCACTCTTGCTCTAACCTGCTTGGGTCTGGATTAGTGTCTAGGGTGGAGGTCCTGAGGTGTGTGAACAGTTTGCCAGAGTGTGTTGAGGCTTCAGAGAGGGCACCTAACTAATAGTTCTGGCAGCTGCAAAAACCCGAGATTAGAATAAAGCTCCCCTTTCTGGTAGCAGAGTTTTACTGTAGCAAAAGGGTGACAACATGAGCAAGAAAAGGAAGCAAAACAAACAGAGCCATCCAACTTTACACTTCTATTTTGGGGATAGAAAGGATCAAAGCACAGAACAGGAGGAAGACAAGAAAAAGTCAGAACTCCTAAAATAAAAGCTTCCCAGGAAAATACGAGCGGTGTACAGGCCATAGAGGGCCTTAAGAAGGATTTTGAAGATCAAATAAGAGTAGTGGAGGAAAAATTGGGAAGAGAAATGAAAACAATGCAAGAAAATGATGAAATGACAGTCCTTATGGAAGAAAATAACACCATAAAAAATAGACTAACTCAGATGGCAAAAGAGGCTCAAAAAGGCAACAAGAGGAACATTGCCTTAAAAAGCTTTATTTGCCTTATGGAAAAAGAATCTCAAAAGCTCACTGAAGAGAATCATTCCTTCAGAATTAGATTGGAGGAAATGGAAGCTAGTGACTTTATGAGAAATCAAGATACTATTAAACAGATCGAAACAAATAAAAAATAGAAGGCAATGTGAAATACCTCATTGGAAAAACCACTGACTTGGAAAATAGATCCAGTAGAGATAATTTAAAAATTATAGGGCTACCTGAAAATCATGATAAAATAAAAGAACTCAGAAATCGTCCTTCAAGAAATTGTCAAGGAAAATTGCCCTGATGTTTTAGAACGAGAAGGAAAAATAGAGGTTGAAAGAATCCACCAATCATCTCTTTTTTTTAATTAAACAAATGCTCTATTAACTTCTGGTTTACATCATTCATTTCCACCAGATTATGAGTGACATTTTCCCCCCATTTTCCCCTACCCACCACCCCAGAAGAGCAGTCGCACTAGATATCCCCTCATCCAATCTGCTCTCTCCCATATCTTCTCCCATATCCCCTTCGACTTTGCCATTAGGGCAAGGTGAATCTCTGAGCCCCAGTGCTTGGACATCTTATGAAACATTTAATTTTAAAACTTCGATTTTCATATCCATTCCCTTCCTCCCTTGTCACCCACTCCCTCTGAGAAGATAAGCAATTCAGTATGTGCTGTACATGTATAGCTATGCAAAACATTACCATAGTAGATATATTGTAAAAGACTACTTATATTTCCCTCCCACCCATCTCACCTCCCACCTGGTCCATTCCCTACTTTGATCCTGTCCCTCTTTGATAGTGGGTACTTCCAACATCTCCTCCCCCCAGAATGCCCTCCCATCCATCATGGTCCCTCTCATCCCCCTTTCCCCTACTCAGGAGAGTGAGTGAGGGTAAGATATTCCATTTAGTATGTATGTGATTCTCTCCTTGAGCCAACTTCAATGAGAATATGCTTTTGCCTTTGTTCCTGTTCTTCCCCTCCCCTGCAACTACTTCCCCTTGCCTCTTCTACGTGAGATAGTTTACCCTACCCTGTCTCTCTCCATCTCCTCTTGCCACTTTCCTCTCTCACCTCTTGACTTCACCACTTAAGAATCATCCCTTCCTTTGGGCGGCTAGGTGGTACAGCAAGCAGAGTACCGGCCCTGGAGCCAGAAGGACCCGAATCTAGATCTGTCCCCAGACACGCAACATACAAACAAAAACCCAGCCAAGTGACCCAGGGTAAGTCACCCAACCCCAATTGCCCTCCAAAAAAAAAAAAAAATCATCCCTTCCCATCAAATTCAACCTGTGCCCTCTATCCATGTATACCTGTGAACATATGGCATGTACCCTTCTTCGATTATTCTCATAATGATAAAGGTTTCATCAAACACAGTTATTGTTTTTCCATGTAGGAATGTAAATAGTCCAACTTTGATAAGTTCCTTTTGATTTCTTTTCCTTGATTACCTTCTCAAGCACCTCTTGCTTCTTATGTCTGAATGTCAAATTTTCTATTCAACTCTGGTTTTTTCATCAAGAATGCTTGAAAGTCCTCTATTCCACTGAATGAACATATTTTCCCCTGAAACAAGATATTCAGTTTTGCTACGTAGGTGACCCTTGGCTTCAATCCCAGCTCTTTTGCCCTCTGAAATATCATATCCCATGCTCTTCGATCCCTCAGGGTAGAAGCTGCCAGGTACTGGGCTATTCTGATTGTGTTTCCACAATATTGAAATTGTTTCTTCCTGGCTGCTTGTAGTATTTTCTCCTTGATCTGGGAGTTCTGGAGCCTGGCTATAATATTCCTAGGAGTTTTCTTTTTGGGATCTTTTTCAGGAGGTGATCTGTGGATTCTTTCAACCTCCATTTCCCCCACTGATCAGGGCAATTTTCCTTGAGAATTTCTTTAAGGATGATTTCTAGGTTCTTTCTTTGATCATGGCTTTCAGGTAGTCCAATAATTTTTAAATTATCTCTCCTGGATCTATTTTCCAAGTCAATGGTTTTTCACATGAGATATTTCACATTGCCCTCTATTCTCTCATTTGTTTGGATCTGTTTAATAGTATCTTGATTTCTCATAAAGTCACTAGCATCCATTTGCTCCAGTCTAATTCTGAAGCAATGAATCTCCTCAGTGAGCTTTTGCGATTCTTTTTCCATCTGGCAAATTCGACTTTTTAAGGCATTTTTCTCCTCATTGCCTTTCTGAACCTCTTTTGCCATTTGAGTTAGTCTATTTTTTTAAGGTGTTATTTTCCTCAGTCAGGCTGTTGACTGTCATTTCATACTTTTCTTGCATCTTTTTCATTTCTTTTCCCAAATTTTCCCCTGCTTCTCTTATCTGCTTTTTAAGGTCCTCTATGGCCTGTAGCCAGCTTGTATTTTCATCTGGGGCTTTTGGTGCAGGAGTTCTGACCTCACAGTCCTCCTCCATGCTTTGAGCCTCTTTGCCCCTAAAATAGGAGTCCAATGTTGAACTTTTCTGTTTATTTTGTTTCTTTTGGCTAGGCATGTTGCCACTTAATTACTTGATTTTTGGGCTTGTTGCCACAGTAGGACTCTGCCACCAGACAGGAGAGCTTCTGCCCTAACGTGGGGTCTTCACAACTTCTGCCAGTTGGGTGGCCTCTGTAAAGCCTCCACCCACTCTGGCAAATTGGATACCCACCCCAAACTTCCCCTCCAGACCACAATCCAGATCCAGGCAGTTTAAAGCAAGAGCGATTAACCCCCAGACTGATTGCTGGATCTCCCTAGAGTTCGAAGACCAGGAGCGAGAGCCACTACTAACGCTGAAAAATTGCTTCTGTGCCACGTTTCTTCAGCAGGTTTTTGCCCCCAGGGGAGGAAGCTGACATGTTCCCCAAATACTGGTCCCAAAGTCAATAGGGCACTAACCTCTCACTTTGTCCTAGGCATATCTGTGCTGATAATTCTGGAATTGCCACAATTGCTGGTGTTTTGGGGTCCCTCCAGCAAGCTGAAGGTCTGGCCACCCTGGGGCTAAAACCGCAGACCTGGGCTCAGCTCTGTGCGCTGAGCTGTGGGTTCCCAGTGCGCTGTGCTGCCTGCTCTCAGAATGCTGCGCTGGCTGCTCCCTGCAGGGCTGCTGGGCTGTCCTCAGCAGGAGGTTAGCTTCTCTGTGCCATTCTGTGGGTGCTGTGGCTCCAGAAGTTGGTCAGCGTCCCTTTTCACATTTTTTGAAATTTGTGTGGGGCAGAGCACATTGGAAATGCTGTTTCTACTCCGCCCCCAATAAATCTTCCAATCATCTCTTGAAAAAGATCCCAAAAAGAAAACACCTAGGAATATTATAGACACATTCCAGAATTCCGTGATCAAGGAGAAAATATTACAAGCAGCCAAGAAGAAACAATTTCAATATTGTAGAAACACAATCAGGACAACACAGGATCTGGCAGCTTCTGCACTGAGATATCAAAGGGCTTAGAATATGATTTTCCAGAGATCAAAGAAGCTGGGATTAAAACAAAGAATCACCTAATCAGCCAACCTGAGCATCATGATTCAGGGGAAAATATTCAGTAGAATAGAGGACTTTCTAGCATTCTTGATAAAAAAAAAAAAACCCAGACGTGTATAGAAAATTTGACATTCAGATACAAGAAGCAAGAGAAGCATGAGAAGGTACACAGGGAAAAGAAATCATAAGGAACTTACCAAAGTTGAACTGTTTATATTCCTACATGGAAAAACAACAATTGTAACTTATGAAACTTTTCTCAGTATAAGAATAGTTTAAGGGAACAGAAATGTGTGTGTGTGTGTGTGTGTGTGTGTGTACATACATATATGTGCCTATATAAGAGGGTATATGGGCATCTGAATACATATATGAGTATGTGTATATATGTGTACAGGTATACATAGACAGAGGGCACAGGAGCAATTGAATAGGAAGGGATGATACATAAAAGGTGAGATTAAGAGGTGGGGGGGGAAATAATGAGAGGAAATGGAGAGAGACAAAATGGGATGAATTATCTCATATAGAAAAGGCAAGGGAAAACTGTTACAATGGAGGGGAAGAACAGGAAGGCAAAAGGTAATGAGTCAACCTTATTCTCATTGAATTTGGCTTATGGAGGGAATGACATTAGATAGTGTATCTCACTGTACAGGAGAGGGGGGAGGGGATGAGAGGGAGAATAATGGAATGGAGGGCAGGCTGGTGGGGAGGGAAGGTGGAAGCATCCACTTTTGAAAAGGGACAGGATGAAAATAGAGAATAGAACAAGTTGGGGGTAGGATAGGATGGAGGGAAATAGAGTCAGTCTTTCACAATATATCCACTATGGAAATGTTTTGCTTAGCTACACAAGTACAACTTATATTGAATAACTTATTACTTATCTTCCCAGTAAGGGTGGGTGACAAGGGAAGAAGGGAAAGAATCTGGAATTCAAAGTTTTAAAATCAAATGTGTGTGTGTGTATACACACACACACACACACACACACACACATATATATATATATATATATATATATATATATATATATATATATACACTATTATTATTACTGCTGCTTTACATGCAACTGGGAAATAAGGTATACAGGCACTGGGTTATAGAGATCTACCATGCCTTACTGGAAAGCCAGAGGGGGAATAGGGGAAGATATAGGAGAGAGCAGATTGGGGGAGGGGATATTCAGTGTGATTGCTATTTTGGAGTGGTGGGTAGGGGAAAAACAGGGATAACATTTGCTACTCAAATCTTGTGGAAATGAATGATAAAAAATAAAAAGAGAAAAAATTAGTGAGGGAGTTCCAACCAGGGATGTGAAGATCCCCAGAGTGATGTGAAGGCAAGCACAGAAGTGGTTCATGCTTTATTTTAGCTATTGAATTAACACCTTGTTTCAGTTCAAGTTTCTTTTGAGCCTTGTATCGAGTCTGTTAAGAAACAGAATGTCTGAACCTCAAAACTTGTGAACCCTAGAACTCATGAACTCCTGCAACAGGAAGGGGAGGAGCTAATGATCATATATAAGGAGAGGCCCAGGCTAGAGACAGCAGAACTGCTAAGAGGACTCTTGTGGTGGCAGAGTCAAGAAGGAGAAAACTTGTGGTGTCCCAGAACTCTATTTGTTTGTTCTGTCTGTGTTGATGTTTCTTTGTGATACTTTGTACAGAAGCCCTGTGACCTTACTGGAAGCTCTGAAAGAGGATTTTCTGGTTGTATATTTACAGATGTCCTGGAGGAGGGTTTTGGAGGTCCTAGGACTTTACTGATGATTTGTGCTGACCTCTTGGATCTTGTTTGTGGGTCTGTGTTGATTTCTATGTGGATGATTTGTATTGAGTCCTCAGAACTTGTTGGTGGGTCTGAGTTGATTTCACAGGCAGATAGTGAATTGATGATGGTGCTGGCAACATGTATGAATATTATTGTGGCTCTGTCAAGCTTTGTCTTCCCAGAAACAGGAACTGTGAAGGACTTGAGGTGGACTGGGCACTGTGAACTTCAATATGGAATGGGAACTGGATGAAGAACTGGACAAGGAGCTGGACAAGGAACTGGGAGCTGCTTGCCTTTGGACCCAGGTAACAGATGGAGCTGGGACAATGGAAAAGGAACCATGGAAGCTGAGAGCCAGTCTCCAGAAAAGCTGAAAGAAGACTTTACTTGGATATTGTGTACTAACTGAGAAGATTATGATTTACTGTGACCTAGGGGTGGAGAACTTTAACTTTGTACTTTGTGATTGAATTAAGGATTTTGTGATTGATGAAATGAATGTAATTTGTTTAAAACTATGTGACCCCTTTGGTGAAAACTATATGGCCTTTTTAATGATAAGTTCTTGAGTTGTGACATGGTGAATACCGTATTTTGATTTTCTGTGATAAGTTGTAACATTGTGAATGCTGTACTTTGATTTCTGTGAATGTTTTCCTCTTAATTGTTATTGAATAAATAGAGAGTTTACTATACTATGTAATTAGAACCTTGAAAGCCATTCACAGCAGCAGTCCTCTGGAAAGATGCTCATGTATGCCTTTACAAGGTATTAAGAAGTTTTTCAAGATACAAGGAATATTGGGAAATTATTATCCTGTAAAGATTAGTTAACCTATTTTATTTCTTATGTGCAAATGCATACTGCATTCTAAAAGTTATTTCCTTTCATATTAAGTAGAGGTATAAAAGGCTTTCTGAAAGCCAAGAAGTTTGGTACCCAAAAAATGATTGAAATTCCTACCTTAAACTTTAGAAAGTATTTACAGTTACCCTGTCTACATCATGACATTCCCTATTATAGTTGCCCATCTCTGTTTCAGTATATCATGGGTTGGCATAAGGAATTAAATGGAAATTTTGGGGGAAGTATTGCAGAAGTCATGATACTTGAAGGCTGGGGCAATAGAGAAAAATTTAGAAACTCAGAAATGCATGAGATATTAGCATGGTATTATATAATATCAAGCCAAATTTTACTATAAGGTATTGTAAATAGCACATAAAAGGAAAAGAAAATATTCAGACTTCTCTGTATGAAGTGAGGGTCAAAAAATTTTGTGTGAATATTCCAGATCACAAGGGTACACTGACCCTAACCCCTGGGATATGGGATAACTTTACATGCATTATATCATTTAAATCTCATCAAAATAAACACTGTAAAAGAGATGTGATTGTTAGTGTCACTTTAATGTTAACTCAGAAAGGTTAAGTGTCCTAAACAGAGACATGTAGCCACTAACCTGTTCTATGATTCAAGCGGCCTACTTTGAAGCTTTTGAAGTAAATTCTTCCTCAACTCTTGGAAATGATCATAAGTATTAAATAGACTTTTTTCCTGTTCGCCTATATACTAACTTTACTTTGTTGTCCTCCCATCCCTAGGATGAAAGAGTTGTAAGGAATTGCAGAGATCATCTAGTCCAAT
This sequence comes from Gymnobelideus leadbeateri, assembly GCA_011680675.1. NCBI lineage: Eukaryota > Metazoa > Chordata > Mammalia > Diprotodontia > Petauridae > Gymnobelideus > Gymnobelideus leadbeateri. Next base: position 205,665 of record WOXC01010502.1, read on the forward strand.
ACCCACTCAAATTTTACAGATAAGGAAACTGAGGTTTGGGGAGTCAAAATGACTTGCCCAAGGTTACACAGGTAGGAAATGTCAAGGCCTGGATTTGAATCCAGGCCCACAGACTCCAAGGCTGAGTGCTCTTTCTATTGTATAATACTGCCTCTCAAGAAGGTCAAGCTATACTATTGGGCAAAAATGGAACTCAGATTTCAACCAACTCCATAGTACCACACTGCATACTTTGAGTATATTGAGTTCTTGAAGCATAAAACATTCTAAATTTTCCTAATGTGGGATCCATTCATTGTTTTAGTCATTATGGGATATTTCCTTAATCTTTCTTTTAAAAATGCACAAGCATATCAATAACCCCTACATACTGAATTCTTCCTTTTCATTTCAGATGAAAGGACAGATATTCCTCAGAAGAATATAAAAAGTGCCTGTTGTCTCTCAACAGGTAGATAATACAAAAAAAAAAATGTGCTGACACATGCAAGCACATATTCTAGACCTAGAGGGACTCTCAGTTCTCATTAAAGATCCAAATCCAATTACCTATAAGAAAAATTTCAAGCTATTTGGGATTGGGGTATGGAGGGACTTTCTCTCTTCTTTTCCCCTGCTTCTCAATCAATAAGCTCTCCCCTTTCTCACCCCACCCCCACCCCAAAAGCTAAGATTTGGTTGATTTCTAGAACAGACCTTTCTTGTAGTGAAGAGCTGTTTGAAATCTCTCCTCATCACTTCTTTTCTCCATAGATGTCAAATGATTGCCATGAAAGACTGGAAAAGTAAAGTTCTAAAGATTTACCCCTCCCCAGTGATTTTGACCCAGATTTGCTATAAAACTCATAGTAATCTTTGATCTACCAACAACTTGTACTCTCTTCTGTTACTGGAAACCAAGCATTCTTATTAAGCATAAGTAGATTGCTTTCAACTTCCAAAATATTTACTCTCCCTCTTCTTACTGTTATGGTAACAATAAAATTGATGAGAAAACCCACATTTGTTTTTACTTTCCACATATGAATTAAGCAATTTATACACCATTTTCTACATATAAAATTAGTAATTGTAAATCAGAAAAAAGAGTTTCTCACCTCTATTTATTGAATAAATAAAAGGGAAAAAAGCAGTTTTCAGGGAACTATCCTTTCCATCTTCCTTGAAGTAGAGCAAAAACCTATGGGTCTGGAGTTATAGAGGAACAGTGAGTGCTACACTAACAGTTGAATTGTTTTCTTTGTATTTAGGAAAGGGGAAAAAACAAGTTCAAAGGAATTCACTTGATTGTGTGCTCTTTTTTTGCCTCCTGTGCTTCATCCCTTATAACCATTATTTAATGAATTTTTATTAGAAAAGTATGGCTATACTTATGGGGGAGAAAATACTTATGGGGGAGAAAATCCTTTTCTTTGAAACCAAGGGGAGAGTGTGTTTTCCCTGGCATTAGCCTGTTAGTTTTTAATATCAAGTTTGCACTGAGGTTGACTCCTGGCTTATTTTGGAATCTTAAGCCAAAAAAGAAAGTTAATGGGAAAGGAAATAATGCAAGAGAAAAGAGCCCCTTTTTGAAGTAAGAGCAGTAAATCTGTACAAGGTTTGCCTATTTTTTTTCTTTCTCTGTCTCTCTTTCTGTACCTATGGGTCTGCCTCAGCCTGTCTCTGAATATGTGAATCTATCCTCCTCATCCTTTTCCCTCCCCTTCCTCCTCTTTCTCCTCCTCCTCCCCCTGCCCTTCCTCCTCTTCTTTCTCCCTCCCCCTTCCCCTTCCCCTTCTCCTTCTTCCCCTCCTCCTTCTCCTCCTCCTTCTTCTCCTTCTCTTTCTCCTCTCCTCTCCTCCCTCCTCCTCCTCCTCCTCCTCCTCCTCCTCCTCCTCCTCCTCCCTCCTCCTCCTCCTCCTCCTCCTCCTCCTCCTTCTCCTCCTTCTTCTTCTTCTTCTTCTTCTTTCTTCTTCTTCTTCTTCTTCTTCTTCTTCTTCTTCTTCTTCTTCTTCTTCTTCTTCTTCTTCTTCTTCCTCTTCTTTCCACTATTGTTCCCAATTATAAGCACAAATGCACAGAGATATTTCCCCATATTTATGCCTGTTTTTTGGGGGGACTAATTTCTACCAAAGCCTTTTTTAATAGATAAGGTTAATTGCCCCCTGCAAAATTTCTATGAAAGCAAGAGAGTACCAAAATTTAAAAAATTAGGAATAAACAGTCTGGAGTTGTTCAATAATACAAAAGGATACTGCAACTCTAATAGCTTCATAGATAAGATGATATCTGCTTATATTCCTCATAAGAGTAAAGAATAAAAATTTTAATCCATGTTCCCTTGAGAATTCCATTTTAATTATGCATAAATGGAGCTAAATGTAGAGATGAGCCAAGGAACTCAGAGGTACTAGGGCTAAAACTCAAGAAATACTCTAATTCTATTCTGTGTAATCATTAACACAGTTTTCTCTCCCAGCATTCCTCTTCTCTGTCAGAGAGAGACAGAGGTTTTATATTATGCTATTACATGAAAGACCAATAAAAATACCAAGCACCAGGGCAGCTAGGTGGTGCAGTGAGTAGAGCACCAGCCCTGGAGACAGGAGGACCTAAATTCAAATCTGGCGTCAGACACTTAACGATGTACTTACTGGTTATGTGATCTTGGGCAAGTCACTTAACCCCAACTGCCAATTCCCCCCTCCAAAAAAAAAACACCAAGTACTTTAATTTTACCTTTACTGAGTCAAGTGCTTCAATTAACCCATTAGACTATGACATCCTTGAAAGTGAGAACTATCTTTTTTTTTTACTTTGTTTGTACAGCCTGTGCCTAGCTCATTGCCTGCCACTTACTAGGCATGTTGATGAACTCCTTTTTCCATCAGCTTTCCCTCAATTCTACTGGAGATGACCAGAAATTGAAGAGACAATTTTTGTCCAATTATTTGGTAACTTCACTTTGCTGTCTACCTCAGAGAAACCTGGGAATTTCCAGAATATTTTTGATCCATCCTCATAGTGGTGATTCAGAATACAATAAACAAGGATCAAAGAAAGGGGCATCAGAGATTATCTAATCATTCCAACTCCCCCTCCCCAGTTTTATAGATGAAGCAGAAGTGCAGAGAAACAAAATAACTTGCTCAAGGTAACCCAGGTAGTGAGAATCAAAGGCTGAATTTTTACCCATGTCCTTTAACTCTGGGGCAGCTAGGTGGTACAATGGATAGAGTTCTGGGCCTGGAGCCAGGAAGACCTAAGCTCAAATCTAATCTTAGACTCTTCCCAACTATGTGACCCTGGGCAAATCACTTAACCCCATTTACCTCAGTTTTATCATCTGTAAAATTATCTGAAGAAAGAAATGACAAACTACTTCAGCATTTCTTCCAAGAAAACTCCAAATAAGATCACTAAGAATGGGACATAGCAGAAACAATTGAACAACAAACCTCTAACTCCACAGTCAGTGATCTTTCCACTGTGCTCTACCAGCTTCCAAGTAAGTCAAGCAACATTGTGAAACTGGGCCTAGCCTCAGTGGTTCTAGTCTGGGGAATCATATCACATGACTCCTTAAATATTTGGAAATGTACCTTAGTCTAATCTCCTTCCCAAAGCAGGAGCTCCTTTTACATCTCTTACTACTCAAACATCTCCAGGTTGAAAGAGGAGAACCTAAATCTTCTTAGTCATTCATTCCTCTTACCCCTTTCTTCCTGCATTGCCTCTCTTAACTGATCTTGAAAGTCCTAGATGTTCAATTTTAGACTGACCCAGGATTAGAACAGAGGATCTAGTGTGCCTATGGGATGAAACTAGTCACCCAGGCTCACTGTCAGGCTCAACAGTCTGGCTATTTGATTAGCTATATTGGCATTATGTGGAAACACCAAAGAATTGTATTATTGCCTCCTTCCCATTTACCTTAGAGCTATTGACACTCATGAGTTTGCATTAATGTTCTATTCATTTTTCTCTTTATTATTTTTCCCCATGGACTATAACTCAAACCTGCAAAGTCCCTAAATATTCTATGAGTAATCTCAGAAAGAGAAGAATTTCACTGTGCTTAAGGCAAGGGCATACATCTTATCTATAAGAATTTATTTAAAAAAAATTACTCTAATGCAAAATACTTGAAAATGCCCCAAATCTGCTCCATCGTTCTTGTCAATGACTTGAATTTAAGATTGTTGTATGGGGGTAGGGATGGATAGGTCAAATGACCCTGTTCTTTTGGTAATTGTTTATAAAAAGATAAAACTCAAAATTGAACAAAGTTGTGATACCATTATATGGGGATTATGGGCAGAAACTAATGGGATAGGAATGGAATAAGAAGGTAAAATAGGAAAAGTCAAGTCAAGACTGACAAGAAAATAAAGGAATGAAACCCTAAGAGAATACCTAGACGCTGTTATTATAGACAATGAATGATGATGATGATGACGATGATGATGATGATGATGATGACGATATTGACGGTGATGATGACTGTTATAACAAAAATAGCAATAAAATATTCAGAGACAGGAATAAAAAGTCAGGCAAGCAATTAAAACTCAAAGAACATACAGGTATCTGAGATCTAAGTCAGGCACAAATAATTACACTCCAGGCAGATAGTCATGAAAGGAAATACAAGGAAACGAAATTAACTCTAGGATATGGTAAGTTGACTGGGCCCTGAAAAGGGAATTCCTGATAAGAAGAATGGGATAAGAATGAAGAGAAACAAACATTATAAATACATTGATGACCCTAGTTCCCCAACAAAATAGAGGAGCAGCATCTTTCATGTATCTGCTCAAACTTAATACTTAAATTATGAGTAATAGGAAGTTAGTCAATATTTCCCTGAGTCAGTCAGTCAACAAATATTTATTAAGTGCTGACTGTGTGTTAGGTACTATATTAAGGTCTGGTATTACAAAGAAAGGCAAAAACACAGTTCCTATCCTCAAGGAGCTTACATTCTCTTTTTTTTTTGGAGGGCAATTGGCGTTAAGTAACTTGCCCAAGGTCACACGGCTAGGTTTTTGTTTGTGTGTGTTAAGTGTATGAGGCCATATCCAAACTCAGGTCCTTCTGACTCCAGGGCCAGCACACTACTCACTGCACCACCTAGTCGCCCCTGAGCTTATTTTCTTTAAAAAAAAAACAATTGGGGTTAAGTAACTTGCTCAAGGTTACACAGCTAGTAATTATTTATGTGTGGGTGCTCATTTTCTGAGGCCGGTTTCGATCTCAGGTCATCCCAACTCCAAGGCCGGCTCTGTTACTCACTGTGCCATCTAGGCACCCCTGAGCTTACATTCTTAATAGGGGCAACAGTATGTAAATACAAAATACAAGAAGTACATACAAGATATGAATAAAGTAGATGAGAGAAGATCTCAGAGAGGAAATTCTCCGATCTTACCTTCTTATTCCATTCCTGTCCCAAAACAGGTCAGGGGATTCTAAAAGGCAATGTTAAGGAGTAAGAGCATTCCAGGCATGGGATCAGCCAGTAAGGTACGTGCACAGCATGTACAGCACTATACCAAGCAGTGTGTTAAGAGAACAAAGAAATAAAAATATTATTAATAATCCCTAAAGTTAGGAATCATATGGAGAGAGGGAACAAAGATTCATCAAGAAAGCATAAAAATAAATGAACAAAGACATGAAATATTTATTGCAAATGCATAGCACACAAACAACGTAAGTACAAATATTGTGGGCATACAGAGATAAAAAAACTGGCTTGGGTTACACAGTAGAAGGATATTTTTTTATTTAAATTTTGAAAGAATTCACACACACACAAACACACACACACACACACACACTTTGGTTGGCAAAGTTGAGGGAAAAGGAATTCCAAGGGGTAAGAATGACAGCCTTGGGGGTGGCTAGGTGGTACAGTGAATAGAGCACCAGCCCTGGAGTCAGGAGGACCTGGGTTCAAATCTGACCTGAGATGCTTAACACTTACTAGTCATGTGACCTTGGGCAAGTCACTTAACCCCAATTGCCCTGTCTTAAGAAGCAAAAAAAAAAAAAAAGAATGATAGCCTTGTCACCATAGAACATCTGTAACATGGAACATACAGGAACATTCACAATCCAGATGAAACTAATATCAGAACTTGGGGGTTAAAAATTAAAATCATCAGAGCTTGAGCAAAAAAAAATTAAATTATACAGAGTTGAAAATATTTCAAGTCAAAGTAGCAGCTGAATTGGGGTGAGGGGAAGAAGATAAGCATCTTTATGGGTAATACTCATAAATGTGCCTCCCTTCCTGAAAAATATAGCTAATTCAAGTCAACTTTGGGTTATCATATCTTTATATAAGATCTGACCACCACAAATTTATTATTTTGGACTTTTCTGACATGAGCATTAACTCAGGTCCAATGCATCATTGAAAAGTAAAACAGGCACATCCAGAATAAGAAAATTGGAAAAGTCAGGCTATGAACCACATAAGAAGGGACTTTGTGACATATGGGAAGAAATAAGTGGCACTTTTGCAGGGCAAGAATGTGAGGGAAAATGTAAATCTTAATAGGAAAAGTAAAACACATTTCAAACTGTGTGTGACTATTCATTAAACTTTGTAATCTTTGGTTTCATTTTAATAAAAGATTAGTTTGATAGGCAGTTTGTATTAATAACAGCATGTATAAGTGTAATGGGAATATAAATTTATATTGTTGCCATCTTTCTAAGATTGTATTGTATAAGATCTTCCCTGCCCCTAGATTAAGTGTACCAGGAGCCTGTTGTGGGCTTGTTTTTCAGGAGATACTTTGTGACTGGGCCGTGGGTCAAGAGGGTTGTTACATTCTCTGAGCCAGGGGAAGGCTATATAATCCCTGATCTGAGGCATTGTTTAGGGGCTCACTTTGAGAAGTGTTCTATGACTTGACCAGACAAGACTCTGGTAAGCCGTTGAGACCCCCCCCCGCCCCGCCCTGCTCCCCACTGCTTTGAAAAACCCATATGTTTATGCTTCCCTCTCTGGTAACTGACTACATATAGATGTAATAGTTGGACAGTTGGAGGCCTGTCTGCTTGAAATGTTTCTCTTTGCTTGTAACCTCTGTATACTCTGAAGTTCGGAGTACTCACTTTCTCCCCTGAACAAGGTAAATTATATATTTGATTGATTAAAGCAAGATTGTTAACTCATTTTGAGTTGCTTTCCTTTAGAAAATCAAATCTAAGAAACTGTATAGGCAGCCACCCTGGGGATGCTGGGGTGTTTTATGCTACAATAAGTAAACTTGTCTTTAAAACCTCAAATACCCAGCTTCTGAGAGTCAGGTGGTAAGAACTGGAAAAATGCAGATCTTGGAAAGCAAATGCCAGTAAGAAGGTGTGATCTTCTTGTAGAGAGCAGACATTGGTGGAAGTTTAGCAAAGGCTTCAGCTCCAACAATGTAATTCAAGAATTATGTTTCATTGTAAAATATCTCAATCACTGGATAAAAAGACTGTAATCTATGGTAGGTTAGGGCTATAACATATTAGCTACTCATCTGTGTATGAAAATTATTATCAAATATTCACCTAATAAGCAGTTTGTATCTCAAAAGTCTTTGAAACCTTGAACAAGTAAGTCATTTGTCATCAAGTCTTGCTCATGCAAGATCAGTTAGTTCTAAAAGTATAACAGAGGTCTGCAGGTCAAGTATATATACCTCTCAATGCTTCCTGAGAGCAATCTTGTGATTCCTTTTGAAAAACCAGGGGAGGCAGTGGACCCTTTTAACTATATTTGAGCAAGTCAAAAAGAAATAGTCTTTTCAATGGAAACATCAATCAAGCAAGTTATTTGGTACAATGAAGGGAAGCTAGGTGTCTCAGTTGATAGAGTGCTGAGCCTGGAGTCAGGAAGAATCATCTTTGACAGTTCAAATCCAGGCTCAGATACTTATTAGTTGTGTGCCCCTGGACAAGCCATTTAACCCTATTTACCTCTGTTTCCTGAGCTGGAAAAGAAAATGGCAAAGCACTCCAGTTTTGTTTTTTTTTTTTTGCAAAGAAAACCCCCAATGAGGTCATAAAGTTGGACACAACTGACAAATGACTCACCTACAACAGCAACAGATCACACACAAAAAGAGGGGAGAGGAGATTTTCGTTAGAATGTATCTAACATTCTACCCAGCAAATGGTCAATGACAATATGAAAATATTTATTGTTGGAGGGATTGTGGAAAAGCAGACACACTAATACACTATTGGTGGAGCTGTGAATTACACTGACTGTTCTGAAAGGCATGTAAAAATTAGGCTAGAAAAGTGACTAAAAGGTAACCTTAATCCTTTGACATAGAGTTCTTATATTTATGTGTATACTATGAAGATATAAATCATAATGATGTCAAAGAAAGAAAATAGTCTCATATATACACCAAAATATTTATAGAATCTTTTTATAGTAGCAAAAAACTGGAAACAAAGTAAATGCCTACCAACTAGGGATGGTCAAACAAATTGTAGCTCTTAAGTGTACTGGAAAAAGCATCAATGTATCATAAGAAAAGCAATATATACAATTACAACAAGTAAATAAAACAACAAAAACAACAAAATTAAATGAACCTTGTGTAATTGTAATGCTTAAACTTTGTCCCAAAATAAAAATACCTCCTTCCTCCTTGATTTACAGAAATGGGCTACCTCAAGGATACATCATTACACATGTTATAAGATTGTGGGTTTGTTAGACAACCTTTGGTGAATTTTTTCTCTCTTTATATCCCTTCTTAAGCAAGTGGAAAAGAAACATTTATCAAGAGTATACTATGCCAGGCACTGTGCTAAGTGCTTCACAAACATTATCTTACTTGATTCCCCACAACTCTGGGAAGTAGGTGTTATCACTAACCCCTTTTTGTAGGAAATAAAAAACAGAGGTTAAGTGACTTGCCCAAGGAGATGTAGTAACTGGCTGAGGTCAAATTTGAACTCAGGTCTTCCTGACTCCAGTCCTAGCATTACTATTCACTTCACCATCTAACTGCCAAGCTTATTGCAGGGAAATGACTCACTAGGAAAGGGAAGAAGGGGGATCTATTTGGAAATTTTAAAAACAAAATATATCAACAAGTTTTTAAATTTATACACACATACATACATACATATATATATGTATATATATATGTATATATATATATATAATTCGATAAAAACTTTTAAAAGAAGAAATTAAAGCAATAGCTAATTGGGTTTGTTTGTTTTTTTGGTTCATGTTTGATACCAACTAAGCAGTTTTTACTTTTATTTTCCAAAAAATTGATTCTGTCACTAAATTGCTTAGATCTATTATTGTACATAACTATAGCTTCCATTGGATTAGAAACTTTTTGAGGGCAGGAACTATCTTTTGCCTGTGTATCCCTTCTGTGGTTTCTCCTTCATCCTTGAAGAGGACCATGATATCAGGAAGATGATGCCATGACTTGAAATTGCATTGGATTTAAGTGAGGTAGGACAGCACAAGGTCACCAGTCTCACTTTTGCCTTCAGAACCATCTGGGTCCAGTGACCAGATATAGATCAGGACAAATGGAGATGGCTCAGGATGCAGTGGGAGACCTTGGACTTTTGAAGCTAAGGTCTTCCCAGGTTCTCATTTTGATTGAAATAATACCAATTCAGTGATTAGACCTATTTAAGAAGTGATTAAAGGGACAGTCCCTTTAATAAAAAAAATCAAACTGGGAGGGGAAGACCCTCAGAATTTCTGGTCCCCTCCCAGTTTGATTTGGGTTGCTGATGGAACCAGTAAGTACCTAGCATATAGTAAATTCTTAATAAATTTTTGTTGATTGATTGATTGAAGTGGAAAGTAGTTATTGAATGAATGAACAAATTAAAGATAATTAGAGTAAGCACCAGATTTAAAGTTGGGATATTTCCCTTACTGAGATAGTTTGTGCTTCATGAAGAGTATCAGCATTCTACACCAGAAATGTTAACAGGACAGCTTCCCAGATTCTACAGTAATTCAACTAAACAAATACAATTCATAAACCTTCTTGAGAGTGCCTTCTGTTTCGTGAGCATTTTGTGCTGAGTTCTGGGAGCTATAAAAGTGCTGGGAGAGATCACATCCAAACTATGTAAAAGGGGACTCTGAACAACTTCTGGAGCCCCAGCACCCACAGAACGACACAGAGAAGCTAACCTCCAGCTGAGGACAGCCCAGCAGCCCTGCAGGAAGGACCAACGCAGAGCTCTGAGAGCCAAGCCCAGGTCGACCCGAGTCTCGGTTTTAGCCCCAGGGCATCCAGGCTAGCAGCTGGCTGCAGGGACCCCAGAACACCAGCAGCTGTGGTGATTCCAGAATTATCAACATAGACATGCCTAGGACAAAGTGAGAGGTTGTGTCCTCTGGACTTTGGGACCAGTATTTGGGGAACGAGTCGGCTTCCTCCCTTGGGGGCTAGAAGCCTCTGAGGAGACATGCCATTTTGTAGTTTTCAGAGGCAGCTGCAGCTCCTGGCCTGCGAATGTAGGGAGATCCAGCGATCAGTCTTGGGGGGTAATCACTCTTGCTTTAACCTCCCTGGATCTGGACTGTGATCTGGGGTGGAGGTTGTGGGTGGGTTTCCAGCTTGCCAGAAACAGAAGTTGTCCCCCGACATGTTCGGGACCAAAATTACCCTATCTGGAGGCAGAGCCATATTGTGGCAACAAGCCCAAAAGTCAAGTAATTAAGTGGCAACATGCCAAGGCAAAGAAAACAAATTAAACAGAAAAATGCAACCTTAGTCTCCTACTTTGGGGGCAAAGAGAATCGAAGCATAGGACAAGAGGAGGGCTGTGAGGTCAGAAATCCTGCTCCACAAGCCCCAAAGGAAAACATGAGTGGGTTACAGGCCATAGAGGACCTTAAAAATCAAATAAGAGAAGTGGAGGAAAAATTGGGAAGAGAAATGAGAAGGATGCAGAAAAAGTATGAAATGAGGGTCAACAGCCTGACTGAGGAAAACAACACCTTAAAAGATAGACTAACTCAAATGGCAAAGGAGGCCCAAAAGGGCAATGAGGAGAAAAATGCTTTAAAAAGTCGAATTTGCCAGATGGAAAAAGAATCTCAAAAGTTCACTGAGGAGATTCATTGTTTCAGTGTTAGACTGGAGCAAATGGAAGCTAATGACTTTATGAGAAATCAAGATATTGTTAAGCAGATCCAAACAAATGAAATATTAGAAGGCAATGTGAAATATCTCATGGGAAAAACCACTGACCTGGAAAATAGATCCAGGAGAGATAATTTAAAAATTATTGGACTACCTGAAAGCCATGATCAAAGAAAGAACCTAGAAATCTCCTTCAAGAAATTCTCAAGGAAAATTGCCCTGGTGTTTTAGAACCAGAGGGCAAAATAGAGGTTGAAAAAGTCCACAGATCACACCCTGAAAAAGATCCTCAAAAGAAAACTCCCAGGAATATTATAGCCAGGTTCCAGAATCCCCAGGTCAAGGAGAAAATACTCCAAGCAGCCAGGAAGAAACAATTTCAATATTGTGGAAACACAATCAGAATAGCACAGGACCTGGCAGTTTCTACACTGAGGGAGTGAAGGACATGGAATATGATATTCCAGAGGGCAAAAGAGCTGGGAATGAACCCAAGGGTCACCTACCCAGCAAAAATGAGTATTTTGTTTCAGGGGAAAATATGGTCATTCAGTGGAACAGAGGACTTTCAAGCATCCTTGAGGAAAAAACCAGAGTTGAATAGAAAATTTGACATTCAGACACAAGAAGCAAGAGATGCCTGAGAAGGTAATCAGGAAAATGAAATCAAAAGGAACTTATCAAAGTTGAACTATTTACATTCCTACATGGGAAAACAATAACTGTGACTGATGAAACCTTTCTCAGTATGAAAATAATGGAAGAAGGTTATATGGGCATATGAATACATATGTCAATGTGTGTATATATGTTTACAGTCATACATGGATAGAGGGCACAGGTTGAATTTGGTGGGAAGAGATGATACTTAATAGGTGAAGTTATGAGGTGAGAGAGGAAAGTGGCAAGAGGAGATGGGGAGAGCCAGGGTAGGATAAACTATCTCATGTAGAAGAAGCAAGGGGAAGTGGCTGCAGGGGAGGGGAAGAATAGGAAGGCAAAAAGGCCATATTCTCATTGAATCTGGCTCAGGGAGAGAATGATATACATACTAAATGGGATATCTCGCCCTGCTGGAGAGTAGGGGGGAAGGGGGATGAGAGGGGGAGTGATTGAGGGGAGGGCATTCTGGGGGGAGGGGAGGTTGGAAATACCCACTTTTGAAGAGGGACAGGATCAAAGTAGGGAATGGACAAGGTAGGGGGTGGGATGGGTGGGAGGGAATTATAAGCAGCCTTTTACAATATATCTACTATGGTAATGTTTTGCATAGCTATACATGTACAACACATACTGAATTGCTTATGTTCCCAGAGGGAGTGGGTGACAAGGGAGGAAGGGAATGGATCTGAAACTTGAGGTTTTAAAATTAAATGTCTCAAATATATATAAATACTGTGAGATAAAATATTCAGGCATTGGGGCACAGAGACTCACCTCGCCCTAATGGTAAAGTTGAAGGGGGTATGGGAGAAGATATGGGAGAGAGCAGATTGGATGAGGGGATATCTTGTGGAACTGCTATTCTGGAGTGGTGGGTAGGGGGGAAATGGGAAAAAATTGTAACTCAAAATCTGGCGGAAATGAATGATGTAATCCAGAAATTAATAAAGCATTTGTTAAAAAAAAAGAGGGGATAGACTCATAGAAAATATTTCCATCATACACACATAAGAGAGAAGAGAAGGGGGGAGACCCAAAACACCATCCTGTACCTCCATAACAACACATACACACACACACACACACACACACACACACACACACACACACACCATCTCACATACAATTAAATAGGACTCCAAACATTAGAGTTTAGGCTTTTGTTTGTCCCTTTTCTCAAAGATCCTGGAAAGACCTTAGCTTCAAAACACCAAGGTCACCCACTGCATCCTGGGCTATCTCTGGTTGTCCTGATCTATATCTGGTCACTGGATCCAGATGGCTCTGAAGGGGAAAGTGAGGCTGGTGACTTTGCACAGCCTTCCCTCAGTTAAATCCAATTCAGTTTTAAGTCATGGCATCATCTTCCTGATGTCATAGTCCTCTTTGAGAATGAAGGACACACTTTAATGGACAATTGTGACTTAGTGCTTGCTCACCACTGGACCAGCTGTTCCCTCTGTGATCGTTTACAACCTTGTGTTCAACCAAGAATTACATAAGAGTCCAGCATGTAGTGGGCCAAAATGAGCAATGTCCTGACATCCTGGTGTTGATGCCCCGGTGACGTTGGGATTGACTTTGAATCATTGGCCACATCAGCTAAGACAAGAGCAGATATCTGGCATATTATGGTAACTATAGATAGCTTTCGTTCAAACTATGGACTAAAATATTTTTAATTGTAAAGATTTATCTCTGTTCTTTAATTTTTATACCCCCTTCCTTCCTTTCACTGACCTCCGGCCTGGCAATGGTCCCATTTCTTCAGAACACATTCCTTTAGCTTGTGATCCAATATCATGAGTTCTCAAAAGATTGTAACCTCTTTAGATCAACTGTGGAAAGTTCCTCCTGACATTTTGTAATAGAAAATTAATTCTCAAAATAATTGGAAGAGTGAAAGATGTCCAAGACATGGGGGGAAATCTTGAATCTTAATGCTCCCCCCAAAAAGGCCCATGAGAACATAAATAACCACCAATCCACATTCCTACTTTTCCACCTATATAAAATTATGATGAGAATAATATACATATGAATTTAAAAAGAAAAATCAATCAATCTATCAACAAGTATTTATTATGCACTCAGTACTGTGCTAAACTCTGCCTATACAAAGAAAGACAAAAATAGTCTCTGCTCTCAAAAAGTTTACATTTTAATGAAAAGGACGAAATGGGATGGGGGGAGGCTAAGAAAATTTTGTGCATGAATAAACTGCATCCTTTAAGAGACTAGTAGAAGGCAACTAGTAGAAGGTAAGCTTTCACTGATGAGAGTCCATGGGAAGACCACATCTTAACCATTCTATAATTTAATAAAAGGCATAGTGAATATGAGACCCTATTATATTTGTTGTTTGTTGGCTTTTGGAATGTATTTGATTGAATGGAGCAAAATGATGCCTTAAAGGCTTTCCCAAACAATGTTTCTCCCATGTATATGTGACTCGATAGATTGAGAAGAGTGTACTCCCTTTAAAATCATCACAGAGTTCCCTCTCGAAGTAGCTTCATAGATAGTATAAAGATTGCCTGACCAAGCCAGTACAAAGCATTTGTTTGAAGGCTACATCACCAATTTATTATTCTTGGAGGCTCTCAGCCTTTACTTTAATGCATACAATATCTCTTTATTACAAAACATATCCCATGGGCCATCCAGGACTGACATTCTGACACTTATTTTTGACAATATTAAAGTGACCTTTCATTCAGGCCATGCATATCCATGCCCTCTCCACTCCCCCACACCAGCACACACCCTAGAATTAGATGACTACCTTACCTAGGCTAGTCTTGATTCTGCTGCCCGCATTTGCTTGGGCTGGTCTTTCTTACCAGCTAGGCCTAAAAGTGATCAAAGGAAAACACACTGAAATGAGGCAGGAAGAGAATAGAAGAAGGCCTGTTGTTCCTGAAGACTCAGAAGGGCATTTGTGAACTCCAACATGGGAAGTAGACAACAGTATCTGTAATGTGTAGCATTTTGGGAAATTGTAACCAAACTCCCTCCATCTGGATTTCTAACTACACTAAATTGCCACATACTGCCTAACATAGACACTGATGGTTAGCCAGGACCCATCTGTTCTTTAAAATCTGTTGCTGATTAATCTAATGTCTGTGTAGATTAAGACTGACCAAATAAAGTGGAGAATTTAGGCAATTGCCATAATAATCCATTCACAAGGAACATGCTATTCAAGAGAGGGAAAAGAGATGTTTAGGGCCTCACTCATCTAGATTGACCAGCTACATTGGTCAAGTTCACCGGATAATTATTTCTCTCCTCTTTTATTGCATAGATACTGCCTTAATTTATAATTCTAGAACTGGTGGGCCATCTAGCATCCTCTAAATTCACAATACAGTAAATTGTTGGAATTAGAAACCCTGTTTAACTGACCAAGAAGTTTTTCAAGCTGTCTTCTTTAGAACTAAGTTCATGTTCAAGGAATGCATATGTTCAGATGAGATCCAAATAATAAAATAAGGGAACCAACCACTTGAAAGAAACATTATTTTTCATTTGTCCATTCTGTTCATGATCAATCAGCACTTGGTTCAATTTTTTTCCCTTTATTCAAAATAAATTTTCCAACAAGTAAAAATGTGCTGTGCATTGTGAGAAAATATGATGCAAAAAAATACACTATTATGCATGTGACTCCTATAAATCACATTCATTATTTTATAATTATATATAGTATAATAACCCTCACCATTGTGGGGAGGGAGGGAGACTAGTGTAGAGGGAAAAGACTCATTTATTACAGAGAAAGAATACTGAGGAAAGGTAAATGAAAGTTACAATTTTAGATAATTCAGAAAGACCACCTCTCCTGATTTAAAAAAAAAAGTCAGCTCCATTATCTAAAAATGTTAGGTATGGGACATGTCAGGGACTGAAACAGATGGATAATTTTCTCTGTTCTTTACTTCCTTTTGTTAGTATATACCTATCTTGAGGAAAAGAAGAATCAAGGTTTTTCCCCTAAAAATTTAATTAAAGACTTCCCAAATCCTGAATATTTAACAGTATCTCAAAAAAATTTTTTTTAAGATTTAAAGTCTTATTATATTTAGAAGGAAAAAGAAGGCCTTTAAATATTTTTAATGTATATAAAGATCAGAAATGATTGGTGAAACTCCATAAAGCAGCTGGAACTTGTTAATAGCTACACTCTGCTGTGACCTGAGATGCAGGAATCTAACCACGGATTTTTTACAGATGTACTTTAAAGAGTGCTGGCTGATGTCCCCACCCTCTGCTCTATATAAATTTTGTGAAGATACTCTGGCAACCAAGGGAAATCCACTTCCCTTCCATTTAAACATCAATCGCCATATTGTTTTTGCCTTATTATAAGCATTACTGACTCATTATCCACAACCACATAGACTGTCTTGTCTCCCTACATCTCTGTGCTGAGAACTGAAAGAGTTAAAGAGCTTAGCAGAAAACTCTGAGCATTGATGTTCCTAAGATGAAATGTCAGATTTGGTGGGGCTTTAGAGATCCAATGTCCAACCTCCTTATTTTACAAAAGAGGAAACTGAGGGTACAAGAGGTAAAGTCATTTGCCTAAGGTCACAAGTCTCCTGATTCCTACTCCAGAGTTCTTTTCATTTCATCAGACTGCATGTCATTGTTCTTGTTGTTGTTGTCATTGTCATTAAGAGTAACTAGTTGGCACAGGAGATAGAACATTGAGCTTAGAATTGGAAAGATGTGAATTCAAATCTGATTTCAAACATTTACTATTTTGTGTGACCCTGGGCAACTCACTTAACTGCTATTTGCTTCAATATCCCATCTGTAAAATGTGAGCACACTGGAGAAGGAAATGACAAAACACTCCAGTATCTTTGTCAAAAGTCAGATACAACTAAATGACTGAATAGCAACATACTAAAGAAAGAGTTCAGAAAAATGAGTCAATATCCATAGATTCAATCCAATATTCATAAATTGATTATCTACTGTATGAAGACAACGGTGTTGGACCCTGGGAAAGATGCAGAATTTTGATAAATTGTGTATTCCTCTATTCAGGAAATTATAGTCTAATAGGGGGATAAGATACATAAACAACTTGAATGCATAATGATAAACCACAGTATTTCGAATGAAAACATGTGCATGTTTTAAATAACAATTTCTGCCTCTGTTACTATGTGCTGTGCTAAAGACCTACTGTTCTTCCTTGCAGCGTGGTTATGATCCTATATTCCTGAAAACTATGCCAGTGAAGCAGAAGCTCTGTAGGGTACTATCAAGGTGGAAAGGCTGCAAACATTAGAAGGGAGTAGAGTTTATGTCTGTGATCTAAGAAAATACCTAGCTTCAGGGTTTTGAGCTACAGAACCGAAAAAGTGATAGAGAGAAACAAATCTCCTGCTGAAGGCAGCCCAACAGATCAGCAGGACAGGGCTCTCGCAACAAGCTGGGAGCTGAGCCCAGCTCCCTGTAAGCCATGCAGTTTTGGCCCCAGGGCAGCCCCAACCAGGAGCAGGCAGAGCAGACTTCAGGACAGTGAAGCACCAGCAGCTTGGGTGGTTTCCAGACTTCTCAACCCATAAATGCCAAACACAAAGTTAAAGGTCAGTGTGGAACTCTGTTGGAACAGGGGATGGACAGAAGAGTGCGATCCAGCCCCTTCCCCCAGGGCAAGAAGTGGTGGAGGCACAGCACCTATGCCAGGTGGCTGCCTCAGGAGCTCCTGGCCTGCAGATTTTAGGGGGACCAAGCAACCATTCAGAGGGTAATTGCTCTTGCTTTGACCTGCATAGATCTGTATTGTGGCCTTGCGTGGAGGTCCTGGGGTGTGTGGCCAGGTGCCAGAGTCTGTGGGGGCAGCAGAAAGGGCATCCTCCTAATTGTTCCAGCAGCTGCAAAAACCCCAGTGATTTGGGATTTCATTCTGAAAACAGAGTTCTACCATGGCAAAGAGTTGAAAAGTCAATTAATTGACTGGCAACATGAGCAAGCAGAGGAAACACAATCCTAGCATAGATTCATTTTCCAGGTACAAAAAGAAACAAAGCATGGAATGGAGGAAGACAACATAGTCAGAACTCCTGAATCAAAACCTCCCAAGAAAAATATGAACTGGTTACAGGCCATGAAGAAGTTTAAGAAGGATTTTGAAAATCAAGTAAGAGAAGTAGATGAAAAATTGGGAAGAGAAATGAGAATGATGCAAGAAAATCAAGTCAACAGCCTGACTGAAGAAAATAACACCTTAAAAATAGACTAATCCAAATGGCAAAAGAGGACCAAAAAGCCAATGAGGAGAAGAATGCCTTAAAAAGTTGAATTTGCCAGATGGAAAAGGAATTTCAAAAAACTCACTGAAGAGAATAATTCCTTCAAAATTAGATTGGAGCAAATGGAAGCTAATAACTTTATGAGAAATCAAGATAGTATAAAACAGATCCAAACAAATGAAAAAATAAAAGGTAATATGAAATATCTCATTGGAAAACCCACTGAGCTGGATCCAGGAGAGATAATTTAAAAATTATTAGACTACCTGAAAGCCATGATCAAGAAAAGAGCCTTTCAAGAAATTGTCAGGCAAAATTGCCCTGATATTGTAGAACCAGAGGGCAAAATAGAAATTGAAAGAATTCTCCAATCACCTCTTGAAAAAGATCCCAAAAAGAAAACTCAGAGGAATATTATAGCCAAATTCCAGAGTTCCCAGGTCAAGGAGAAAATACTTCAAGGAGTCAGGAAGAAACAATTTGAGTATTGTGGAAACACAATCAGGATAACACAAGAACTAGCAGCTTCTACATTAAGAGATCAAAGGGCTAGGAATATGATATTCTGGGAGTAAAAAGAGTTGGGACTAAAACCAAGAATCACCTATCCAGCAAAACTGAGTATAATGCTTCAGGTGAAAAGATATTCATTCAATGAAAGAGAGGATTTTCAAGCATTCTTGATGAGAAAACAAGAGCTGAACAAAAAATTTGACTTACAAATACAAGAAACAGGAGAAGCATGAGAAGGTAAACAGGGAAAATAAATCATAAGGAATTTATTAAAGTTGAACTATTTACGTTCCAACATGAAAAAATGATAATTTAAGTCACGAGACTTTTCTCAGTATGAGGACAATTGAAGGGAATATACATACATACGTACATATACATATACATATATATGTATACATATATATGTATATGTATATGTACGTATGTATGTATATATAGGAGGGTGTAGGTATATGTAAATATATATATATGTGAAAGTGTGCATATGTATGAACAAGTATACATAGACAGAGGGCACAGGACAAGTTGAATAGGAAGGGATGATAACTAAAAAATGAATTTAAGAGTTGAGAGAGCAATATATTGAGAGGGGAAAGGGAAGAGATAGAATAGGGTAAATTATCTGACATAAAGGCAAGAGAAAGCTGTTACAATGGAGGGAAAGAGCAGGAAGATGAAAGGGAATGGGAAAAGCTTATTTTCATTGAATTTAGCTTAAGGAGGGACTAACATACACACTCAATTGTGTATCTTACCCTACAGGAAAATAGGAGGGAAGGGGATAAGAGGGAGGATGATAGAAGGGAGGGAAGATTGGGAGAGAGGGTAGTTAGAAGCAAACACTTTTGAAAGGGGACAGGGTCAAAGGAGAATATAGAATAAGTGAGGGGAGGGATAGAATGGAGGGAAATATAGTTAGTCTTTCACAAGATACCTACTATGGAAATGTTTTTCGTAACTACACATGTACAACCTATACTGAATTGCTTATCTTCCGAGTGGGGGTGGGGAAGGAAGGAAGAAGGGAAAATATCTGGTAGTCAAAGTTTTAAAAACAAATATGTATTAAAGAAAAATATTTGTTTGTTTTTTTACATGCAACTGGGAAATAAGATATACAGGGTATAGAACCAGGGTATAGAAATACATTTTGCCTTACTAGAAAGGATGGATACAAAATGGATACTTCTACTATCCTGATTGTGTTTCCACAATATTGAAATTGTTTTTTCCTGGCTGCTTTTAGTATTTTCTCCTTGATCTAGGAATGCTGGAACCTGGCTATAATATTCCTGGGAGTTTTCTTTTTGGGATCTTTTTCAGGAGGTGATCTGTGGATTCTTTGAACCTCTATTTTGCCCTCTGGTTCTAAAACTCTAGGGCAATGTTCCTTGAGAATGTCTTTAAGGATGATTTCTAGGTTATTTCTTTGATCAGTGGCTTTCAGGTAGTCCAATAATTTTTAAATTATCTCTCCTGGATCTATTTTCCAGGTCAGTGGTTTTTCCCATGAGATACTTCACATTGCCTTCTAATCTTTCATTTGTTTGGATCTGCTTAATAGCATCTTGATTTCTCATAATGTCACTAGCTTGCATTTGCTCCAGTCTAATTCCGAAGGAATGATTCTCCTCAGTGAGCTTTTGGAGCTTTTGAGATTATTTTTGCATCTGGCATAAGGCATTCTTCTCCTCATTGCCTTTTTGAGCCTCTTTTGCCATTTGAATTAGTTTATTTTTAAGGTGTTATTTTCCTCAGTCAGTCTGTTGACTCTCATTTCATACTTTTCCTGCATCTTTCCCATTTCTCTTCTCAATTTTCCCCCACTCCTCTTATCTGCTTGTTAAGGTCCTCTATGGCCTGTAGCCAGCTCATATTTTCATTTGGGGCTTTTGGTGCAGGATTTATGACCGCACAGTCCTCTTCCTATCCCATGCTTTGATCCTCTTTCCCCCAAAATAGGAGTCTAATTTGCATTTTTCTATTTATTTTGTTTCCTTTGCCTAGTCATGCTGCCACTCAATTACTTGACTTTTGGGCTTGTTGCCACAGTAGTACTTTGCCACCAGCCACAGTAACTTCTGTCCCAAAGTTGGGGTTTTCTCAACTTCCAGAGGTATTAGTTGTGTGGCCTCTGTGAAGCCTCCACACACTTTGGCAAGCTGGTCACACACCCCAAAACCCCAGACTGCAATCCAGATCCAAGAAGGGTAAAGCAAGAGGGCTTACCCCCCAGACTAATCGCCGCATCCCCCTACAGTCTGCAGGCCAACAGCTGAATCTGCAATGTGGCAAGTGGCTCAAGCTGCACCAGCTCCTCAGTGGCTTCTTGCCCCCAGGGGAAGAAGCTGACACATTCTCCCAACCAGTCCTGAAGTCCATAGGGCACTGACCTCTCACTTTGTCCTAAGCATCTATGTGTTGATAATTCTGGAATCTCCACAGCTGCTGGTGTTCTGGGGTCCCTCCATCCAGCTGCTGGTCTGGCTGCCCTGGGGCTAAAACCATGACTCACTCGGGCCTGGGCTCAGGTCCCAGAGTGCTGAGCTGGCCACTCCCTGCAGGGTTGCCAGGCTGTCCTCAGCAGGAGGTTAGCTTCTCTGTGTCATTTTGTTGGTTCTGGACCTCCAGAGGTCGTTCATAGTCCCCCTTTTACATAATTTTGAAGTGGGGTCCAGTCTTGTGTTTTAAGGTCCAGTTGAAGTGGTCCTTCCCTGGTCCCCTCAGGACACTAAGTCAGTCTAAACCCTGTAATATTCCATAATATGCAGAAATATGTAAAAGAAAGTAAGTTAACTCATGAGAAAGCAATGCAAGCTATGCCAACATAGAGCCAGCATTGAAAAGAAGAGTCTTCCATTTCTAAAGAAGATTGGAAATGTAACTTGGGTCATTTCCTTCTGTAATGGGAATGGGAATTTGAAGATCTTCACTGCCCCT
Source organism: Gymnobelideus leadbeateri (assembly GCA_011680675.1). Lineage (NCBI taxonomy): Eukaryota > Metazoa > Chordata > Mammalia > Diprotodontia > Petauridae > Gymnobelideus > Gymnobelideus leadbeateri. The sequence goes on from WOXC01010502.1 coordinate 227,194, forward strand.
TAAGATACCTAAAGGGGAATTTGAAGACCTCCCCTGCTTTGAGAGTAATTGCTGCCCCCTAATAGGCTGAATGTAATCACATGGGGCCTGTGATGGAGGAAATTTGCTGAAGGGTGGAGCAGAGATCACAGAAAACTTCCCTGCTGTGAAAATAAACTCTGCCCTTTAATAGGCTGAATGTAGTCACATGGAGCCTGTGGTGGGAGGAGTTTGCTGAAGAGAAACAGAGACCATAGGAAGCTGGTAGTCAGAGCCAGAGTCACTGGGAGAGAGAGGTACTTAGGCATGGAGAGAGGGAGGTTTGTGAGTAAATATTGATCTTGTATTGGTTTGTGGGAAGGCTGAAGGATGGCATGGCTCTCTTTGTTATTATGGCTTCATAATATTTTTGGTACTATGTTGGAATCGGCTTACTGGTTTGGGGATTCAGTTTTCTGGTGTCTAAAGATATGCTTCAGTTCTGTCCTCTACCTGGAGAGTCTGGTATATTTTGTCATCAGCTATGCAATATTTATAGTCATGGTCTTGATCATGATCATGGGTAGTGTATATATTGCATTGGCACTAAACCGTCCTCAACATTTGCTCTGGCAATGAATTCATTTGTAACTTTAGACCTCTTCCAAGTTGAAGACATAACTAAGAATGCTTGATCTTAGGACTACATGCAGAAGAAAAGGTACACATCATAGAAACTAAAAAAGAAGGGTTAAAGATTAATGAGGAAAGTCAGATAAAAGTTATTAGGAATAAAATAAAAGGGTTAAATAAGAGGGGAAAAAGAAGGAAGGAGAGGGGGGAGAGAAGAAAGAAAGAAAGAAAGAAAGAAAGAAAGAAAGAAAGAAAGAAAGAAAGAAAGAAAGAAAGGGAGGGGAGGGAGGGAGGGGGAGGGAGGGAAAGAGGGAAGGAGAGAGAAGAGATGTGTCAAAAATTGAAAGTGTAAGGGTAGATATGCAAGAAGCAGGAGGAAAAAAAGCTCAATTATCCAGTGTTTGATTAACCCAAGAATACAAATTATTTTGATAAGGACTCCCCATTTAATAAGAACTGTTCAAAAAACTAGGAAGAAATTTTGCAAAAAGAAAAAAAGAGGTTTAGATTAACATCTTACATTTTATATACTCCAGAAACTGACTTTCAGAGGAACTATAAATGACATAAAGAAAAAAGATGGGAAGGAAATATGGCCAGGCCAGACCAAATATAAAAGTGTGTACATATAAATGGTATAGGTGGTACAGCTTTGAAGTCATAGAGGGACCAATGACCAAAGTATCTGAAGAAAAGAAAGCTATCAAAATGGTGGGAAAATCTCCAACCTTGTCATTTATCCTCCCCACAAAAGTTGGATAAAAGACCATCAATAATTATTGATTCAGAGACCAACTTTCCTCCTGTCTATACATACATGTATAGATTTAGAATAATCCATACACACATTGAGGTAACTGTTGATAGGTATTAAGGAGCAGGTAAGCATCCACAAACTAATTCACAGTAAACCACATATTTGCCATCACATAATTGAAAGAAACGTCTAGAGAATATAAGATCTCAATGTTGCTGAAGCGCAGGTTCAGCCGTGTTACCACCTTACCCCCACCAATAAAACCTAGTGTTTCTCTAGCACATCACAGAGCAAATTTAAAATCTTCTGTTTGTCTTTCAAAGTTCTTTTTAATCTGACCCCTTCCTTCTTTTACAATCTTCTAACACCTTATACTCTCATCCAACTACTCTTTGATCCAGTAACTTTGGTCTATTTGCTACTCCTTGAACGAAACTAGCTGTCCACCATACAGGCAATTCTCTCCTTCCTCATCTCTGTCTTCTGGCTTCCTTGGCTTCCTTCAAGTTCTGTTTAATTCCCACCCATTGCTGAAATTAATTCTTAATCCTTCTTTATTCGAGTGCCTTCCCTCTATTGTTTATTTCCTATTTATCCTCTATATAGCTCATTTATACAGAGTGATTTGCATGTTGTCTCTTCTGTTAGAATGTTAAGTTCCTTGAGTGTTGGGACTGCCTTTATTTGTATAGGCACCATGGGCTAACCGATTGTGCCACTGGAGCCACTGGGGACTGCCTTTATTTGAATCCCCAGAGTTCAGTACAATTCCTGGGGCATAGTAGAAGCTTAATAAATATTTTTTGACTAACTGTTCGTTGTGTTTATTAAAAGCAAAAAGTCATTTTTCCCACAAACTATCTCCCATGTAGAAGTCAAAAATATATAGATTTATTGAAAAATAGAGTAGAGATATAATTTGACAAGCTTCTGATCAATAATGTCCAGCGAATCACAAATATACACTATTTTCATAGAAGAGACTCAACTCAGTTAAGATTAAGAAGGAATTTTCTATAGATTGTTAGGTCTTCCAGTTGCTCCTGTTTATAGATGACTGTGTTTTATAGATAACAGCAAGCCCCAAAGCATCTCAGAGCCTACTAAATATAATTCATGATCATCCAAGAGCTTAATCGAACTATCCACACAGAAAAAAACTAAAGGGATGAAAGACGCTTATTTTCTAGAGCATACTGTAATACCAGATTATGATTTTTAAACTAACAAGTTATAGAATTTATCCCTTATTGTATATATCAAACAAACACTACAAATGGATAATGAATTGAACCTAGATATAAACAGGAGGCTGCATAATAAACAATTTAGAGGAACAATAAATAAATTATCATTCAAATTTATGAATAAGGAAGATTTCATGACCATAGAAGAGAAATAGAGGATCATAGAAGGTAAAAAGAACAAATTTCACTACATAAAATGGGGGCAGGGGTTGCATAAACAGATTAAGGTAAGATTGGAAGGGGAATTGCTAATTGAAGAAAAAAATCTCTGCAGCAAATGTTTCTGATAAAATTCTGATTACCAAGATACATAAGAAGCTCACATTGGGTGGCTAAAATTTATAAAAATAAGATCCACTCCCCAATGTGATTTGGGTGAGTCTTTTCCCCTAAAACAAAGACCCATCTTTTTTTTAAACAAATGTTTTATTAACTTCTGGTTTACATCATTCATTTCTGCCAGATTTGGAGTTACAATTTTTCCCCAATTTTCCCCTACCCACCACCCCAGAATAGCAGTCCCACAAGATATCCCCTCATCCAATATGCTCTCTCCCATATCTTCTCCTATACCCCCTTTGACTTTACCATTAGGGCAAGGTAAATCTCTGTGCCCCATTGCCTGCACATCTTATCTCCCAATTACATGCAAAATAGTATCAATAATAGTATTTATATATATTAGAAAACTTTAATTTTAAAACTTCAAATTTCAGATCCATTCCCTTCCTCCCTTGTCACCCACTCCTTCTGGGAAGATAAGCAATTCAGTATGTGTTATACATGTATAGCTATGCAAAATATTACCATAGTAGATATATTGTAAAAGACTGCATATATTTCCTTCCCACCCATCCCACCCCCCACCTGGTCCATTCCCTACTTTGATCCTGTCCCTCTTTGAAAGTGGGTACTTCCAACCTTCCCTCCCCCCAGAATGCCCTCCATCATCCCCATTCTCATCCCCCTTCCTCTTACTCTCCTGAAGGATGAAATATCCCATTTAGTATGTATGTCATTCTCTCCCTGAGTCAAATACGGTTTGGCCTTTTTGCCTTCCTGTTCTTCCCCTCCCCTGAAACCACTTCCCCTTGCCTCTTCTACATGAGATAGTTTACCATACCCTGTCTCCCCATCTCCTCTTGCCACTTTCTTCTCTCACCCCTTAACTTCACCCCTTAAGTATCATCCCTTCCCACCAAATTCAACCTGTGCCCTCTATCCATGTATAACTGTAAACATATATACACACATTGACATATGTATTCATATGCCCATATACCCTTCAATTATTTTCATAATGAGGAAGGTTTCATCAGACACAGTTATTGTTTGCCCATGTAGGAATGTAAATAGTTCAACTTTGATAAGTTCCTTTTGATTTCTTTTTCCTGATTACCTTCTCAGGCATCTCTTGCTTCTTGGGTCTGAATGTCAAATTTTCTATTCAACTCTGGTTTTTCCTCAAGAATGCTTGAAAGTCCTCTATTCCTCTAAATGACCATATTTTCCCCTGAAACAAAATACTCAGTTTTGCTGGGTAGGTGATTCTTGGTTTTAATCCCAGATCCTTTGACCACTGGAATATCATATTCCTTGCCCTTCGATCCCTCAGTGTAGAAGCTGCCAGGTCCTGTGCTATTCTGATTGTGTTTCCACAATATTGAAATTGTTTCTTCCTGGCTGCTTGTAGTATTTGCTCCTTGATCTGGGAATTCTGGGACCTGTCTATAATATTCCTAGGAGTTTTCTTTTTATGATCTTTTTTTCAGGATGTGATTGGTGGATTCTTTCAAAACATCAGGGCAATTTTCCTTGAAAATTTCTTGAAGAATGATTTCTAGGTTCTTTCTCTGGTCACGGCTTTCAGGTAGTCTAATAATTTTTAAATTATCTCTCCTGGACCTATTTTCTAGGTCAGTGGTTTTCCGCATGAGATATTTCACATTGCCTTCTATTGTTTCATTTGTTTGGATCTGTTTAACAGCATCTTGATTTCTCATAAAATCACTAGCTTCTACTTGCTCCAGTCTAACTCTGAAGGAATGAATCCCCTCAGTGAGTTTTTGAGATTCTTTTTCCATCTGGCAAATTCACATTTTTAAAGCATTCTTCTCCTCATTGCTCTTTTGAGCCTCCTTTGCCATTTGAGTTAGTCTATTTTTAAGGTGTTATTTTCCTCAGTCTGGCTGTTGACTCCCATTTCATAATTTTCTTGCATCCTTCTTATTTCTCTTCCCAATTTTTCCTCCACTTCTATTATTTTGTTTTTAAGATCCTTCTTAAGGTCCTCTATGGCCTGTAACCTGTTCATATTTTCGTTTGGGGCTTTTGGTGCAGGATTTTTGACCTCATAGTCCTCCTCTTGTTCCCTGCTTCGATCCCCTTTGCCCCCAAAATAGGAATCAAATGTTGCATTTTTCTGTTTATTTTGTTTCCTTTGCCTAAGCATATTGCCACTTAATTACTTGACTTTGGGGCTTGTTGCCACCATAGGACTCTGCCACCAGACAGGGGAACTTCCATCCCAAATATTGTGGTCTTCACAACTTCCTGAGGGAGGTGGAGCCAAGATGGCAGAGTAGAAACAGCTCATCCAAGCCACTCTGCCCCCAGATTCCCCCCTAACGATGTAAAAGGGGACTCTGAACAACTTCTGGAGCCCCAGCACCCACAGAACGACACAGAGAAGCTAAACTCCCGCTGAGGACAGCCCAGCAGCCCTGCAGGAAGGACCAGCGCAGTGGTCTGGGACCTGGCAGCGTGCAGCGTGCAGAGCGCAGGAGCCGAGCCAAGCCCAGGTCCGCATGAGCCGAGGTTTTAGCCCCAGGGCGGCAGGGCCAGCAGCCAGCTGGAGGAACCCCAGAACACCAGGAGCTGTGGCGACTCCAGAATTATCAACATAGACTTGCCTAGGACAAAATAAGAGGTTAGTGTCCTATGGACTTTGGGACTGGTATTAGGGAATGCGGCGGCTCCCTCCCCTGGGGGCTAGAAGCCGCTGAGGACAAACGCCATTTTGTAGTTTTCAGAGGCAGCTCCCGCTCCCAGCCTGCACATTTGTAGGGAGATCCAGCGATCAGTCTTGGGGGGTAATAGCTCTTGCTTTAACCTCCCTGGATCTGGATTGTGGTCTAGGGTGGAAGTCGTGGGTGGGTTTACAGCTTGCCGGAAACAGAAGTTGCCCCCCACACGTTCGGGACGAAAATTCCTCTATCTGGCCTTAAAGCCATAGTGTGGCAACAAGCCCAAAAGTCAAGTAATTAAGTGGCAACATGCCAAGGCAAAGGAAACAGAAAAATGCAAACCTAGACTCCTATTTTTGGGGCATAGAGCAGGAAAAGGACTGTGAGGTCAGAAGTCCTGCTACAAAAGCCCCAGGGGAAACCATGAGCGGGTTGCAGGCCATAGTGGACCTTAAGAAGGACTTTAAAAATCAAATAAGAGAAGTGGAGGAAAATTTGGAAAGAGAAATGAGAAGGATGCAGGAAAAGTATGAAATGAGGGTCAACAGCCTGACTGAGGAAAACAACACCTTAAAAAATAGACTAACTCAAATGGCAAAGGAGGCCCAAAAGGGCAATGAGGAGAAGAATGCCTTAAAAAGTCGAATTTGCCAGATAGAAAAAGAATCTCAAAAGTTCACTGAGGAGATTCATTCCTTCAGAGTTAGACTGGAGCAAATGGAAGCTAATGACTTTATGAGAAATCAAGATGCTGTTAAGCAGATCCAAACAAATGAAAGATTATAAGGCAATGTGAAATATCTCATGGGAAAAACCACTGACCTGGAAAATAGATCCAGGAGAGACAATTTAAAAATTATTGGACTACCTGAAAGCCATGATCAAGGAAAGAACCTAGAAATCACCCTTCAAGAAATTCTCAAGGAAAACTGCCCTGATGTTTTAGATCCAGAGGGCAAAATAGAGGTTGAAAGAATCCACCAATCACCTCCTGAAAAAGATCCCAAAAAGAAAACTCCCAGGAATATTATAGCCAGGTTCCAGAATCCTCAGATCAAGGAGAAAATACTTCAAGCAGCCAGGAAGAAACAATTTCAATATTGTGGAAACACAATCAGAATAGCCCAGGACCTGGCAGCTTCTACACTGAGGGATCGAAGGGCATGGAATATGATATTCCAGAGGGCAAAAGAACTGGGAATGAACCCAAGGGTCACCTACCCAGCAAAACTGAGCATTTTGTTTCAGGGGAAAATATGGTCATTCAGTGGAATAGAGGACTTTCAAGCATTCCTGAGGAAAAAACCAGAATTGAATAGAAAATTTGACATCCAGACACAAGAAGTAAGAGATGCCTGAGAAGGTAATCAGGGAAAAGAAATCAAAAGGAACTTATCAAAGTTGAACTATTTACATTCCTATATGGAAAAGCAATAACTGTGACTGATGATATCTTTCTCAATATGAAAATAATGGAAGAAGGGGGTGTGGTCATATGAATACATATGTGAATGTGTGTGTATATGGTTACAGTTATATATGGATAGAGGGCATAAGTTGAATTTGTTGGGAAGGGAGAATACTAAAGGGATGAAATTATGAGGTGAGAGAGGAAAGTGGCAAGAGGAGATGGGGAGAGACAGGGTAGTGTAAACTATCCCATGCAGAAGAAGCAAGGGGAAGTGGTTGCAAAAGAGAGGGAGAAAAAGGAAGGCTAAAAAGGCAAAACCACATTCACATTGAATTTGGTTCAGGGAGAAAATGACATACAAACTAAATGGGATATCTCAACCTGCAGCAGGATAGGGGGAAGGGGGATGGGAGGAGGGATGATGGATGGGAGGGTATCCTTGGGGTGAGGGGAGGTTGGAAGTACCCACTATAAAAGAGGGACAGGATCATGTAGGGAATGGACCAGGTGGGGGGTGGGATGAGTGGGAGGGAATTATAAGCAGCCTTGTACAATATATCTACTATGATAATGTTTTGCATAGCTAGACATGTACAACATATACTGAATTACTTATCTCCCAAGAGGGAATGGGTGACAAGGGAGGAAGGAAATGGATCTGAAATTTGAGGTTGTAACATTAAATGTTTCAAATATATATATATAAAAAAAAAACTTCCTGAGGTATTAGTTGGGTGGCCTCTGAGAAGCCTTCCCAAGCTCTGGCAAGCTGGATACCCACCCCACGACCTTCCCCACCGACTTCTATCCAGATCCAGGGAGGTTAAAGCAAGAGTGATCAAGACTGATCATTGGATCTCCCTACAGTTTGAAGACAAGGAACTCAAGCTGCCACTGAAGCTGCAAAATGGCATCTGTACCGCAGCTCCTCAGCCACTTCTTGCCCCCAGGGGAAGAAGCCAACATGTTCCCCAAATACTGGTCCCAAAGTCCATAGGGCACTAACCTCTCACTTTGTCCTAGTCATATCTGTGTTGATAATTCTGGAAACACCACACCTGCTGGTGTTCTGGGGTCCCTCCAGCTGGCTGCTAGCCCTGCCACCCTGGGGCTAAAACTGCAGCTCATGCAGGCCTGGGCTCAGCTCCCAGAGTGTTGTGCTGGCCATTCCCTGCAAGGCTGCTGGGCTGTCCTCAATGAGAGGTTAGCTTCTCTTGTCATTCTGTGGGTGCTGGAGCTCCAGAAGTTGTTCAGAGTCTACCTTTTTCATTGTTTGGAAGTGGTATGGGGCAGAGCACCTTTGAAGTGCTGTTTCTACTCTGCCATCTTGGCTCTGCCCCCAGACCCATATTTTTAATACAAATATTTTTTTTCCAATGCTGTTTGACTGTAAGTCATGGAAGACTATAATTTCCAAAGAGTTGAGATTAAGAAACACCCAAAGGGCAATGGAGAGGTAGATGTGACTGAATTGCAACACATCATGAAAAGGAATTTCCAAAGTTTAGGGTGGTGTAAAAGATGTTAATAGAGGAATGAATGTGCTAGAAAGATAAGCTGCTCATATGGTGAGTGAGGGATATAGACAATATAAAGCTCCCTCACTCTGCTAGTATCCATTTTATGCACAACCAGAGGGTAAGAACAGAAAGACACTGGCTAGATCTACTGTAGTAAACTTATTGAAAGACATAGATCAAGGGTTGAATTAAATGGGCAGGCATGGATGAGTTGTTGTCTACATCACTGAGGCGAATATCAACCTTAGTGAGATCACAAATCCATTGTAGTATTTGACAATTTAAGTGTCTAGCAATATTAGCAATCAATTATCAAGATATCTGTGTCTGATTTTACTATTCATTCCTCTAGGGAGCAAATCATTTCATTTACCCCATGTCTCAGGTTATCTATTTTTTTAATGAAGATGATGCTACTGACTATTCACCTTAAAACAAAATTTAAAAGGAGGAATGTTGACCTTAAAGAAACAGAGGCACAGAGTCTAACTTTTGTTGACTTTAATGTTATGCAATTGTTATCTATAACCTTAAAAAAATTTTAATTTAAATCTGTACATAAGCTTCATTTAGGAAAGGACTGAAAGGTTTAAAAGAGTTTCTGAGGATTTCTAATTAAATACAATAGATTAGACGGCCTGTAGCATTACAGCTTAATTTGGCCATCCATCAAGGTTTCATAACCCTGAGCATATTACACTGACCAATGATGTGAAATGTGAATGAACTGGAACTCTGACAAGGCTGAGCCCCAAGAGAGAGCTGGAGAGAAGGGAAAGGGTGGAAAAAGGCTTACTGAAAAGGAATCTGAAAGAAGAAATAGAATTACTGTATCTAATGTTGGTAAATAAGACAAATGGACATCCACATTACAAGTTTTATTATCTTTAGGTTTGTGAAGAGCACACTGCTCTTCTTCACCAACAGCTAAATTGTGTGGTGTCAGACACAAGGCAGGGGATGGTTTCAAGGCACTGACTGTCAACTGACAACTAAAATGGACAGCTTGAGCTACAGGATTAGATGAATAGGAAGGACAATTTTGACCAGACCAAGGCTGTTACTGCATCCTAACTGAAAATGTGTCTTAGGAATGGGGTGGGGAAGGTAGACAAAGCCAGCTTATGCATGTCCTCATGACAGTTCTCAAGGGCTAACTGACTAACCCCATCTGTTACCTTCTCCCCAATCTAGCTAGTAACTAGATTCTTCTTCCTGCTAAGAGAAAATAAGAGACATAACAGGAAGCAGTTACTGAAGATTTCTCTTGTCTATCCAAAGGAGAGAGAAAGGGCAGAGACAAGATCATTTTTGCACTTTATATTCAAAAGGGTACCTTGCTAGCACCTCCAAAGAAACTAAAATCCACAATAACTGTCCTATTCCTAAATTCTAATTCAAGTTAAAAAAAGACAGAAAACATACTCTTGGTCTGACTAGCATCATGTGTACAGAGTAAACCAAGTAAATTCTCATGATGCCAAGCCCCTAGGCAAGGTTTCTTGAATTGATAAGCTCCTACTATTCTCCATCACATATTCCCATATTGAAAATGGAAAGGGAAGGGGATTGTTGTTTACCCCAAGAGAGCAAAGAAAATTCCTAATTCTCCTCTGGAGAAGGGCAATTCTACCTCAAGAATACCAAGTTAGAGGATATATTTTTATTCTCTGGAAGAATATAATTAATGGGCAAATCAGACATTTTGCTATTTAATATTAATAAAATAGTAAAAATTAATGATATAGCTGTACCACTTCATAGAAATTTCATCAAAAAAGCTACATAAAAAGATAACTACATCTCATAGATTCAACTATCATATAGATGACTCCCAAATCCATATCTAAATCTAATCTCTTTCTGGAGTCCTACACCTATAGCTCTACCCATATACTGTTTTGTCACTTGGTGTATATTACAGTACCATGTAGCACAGCACAGTACAGTATAGTACAGTATAGTACAGTATAGTACCATATCATATAATATAGTAGTACTATATATATATATATATGAATGTTATATATATATATATATATATAACATTCATATAGCACTATTGATCAGTTTGCAATGTACTTTACTTCTTCTATCCCACTTGATCTTTTTTTGTTTTGTTTTGTTTTTGGTGGGGAAAAGTCAAGACAATTGTGATTAAGTGACTTGCCCAGGGTCACACAGCTAGTAACTGTCAAGTGTCTGAGGTCAGATTTGAACTCAGGTACTCCTGACTCCAGGGCTGGTGCACTATTCACTGTACCACCTAGCATCCCCCACCCCAATTTGATCTTTACAACCCTGCAAGGGAAGTGCCATTTTATAAATGAGGAAACTGAGGCTAAGAAAGGTTAAGTGGCTTGCTCAGATTGATACAGTTTGACTGTCAGAGACCTTCCTGATTCCTAAACCCAGATTTCTATTTTATCTATCACATTGTCCTCAGTGAGATATCCCACCACCATCTCAAACTAAACATATTGAACACTGAGTCCACATCTCCCCCAAAGTGACTTTCCATTTTGACTTTACCATTTAGATCACTATCATTGTCCTATATGCCCAGTCTCAAATTCACCATTGACTTCTCCCTTACCTTTATTTCCTCATGCCCAACCATCTTCCTTGACTTCCCATAGTCTTCAAACTTAATCTTTTCAAAACAAAAATCCTTCTCTTTTCCCACCACTCCAGCCCTCTTTGTAATAACACTCTTTTTGTCAGGGGCACCACCCAAGTTCTCACCCACTACATATCTAATCAGTTGCCAAGTTTTTTTTAATCTTAATTCTACATCTTCAATGGCACTTACAACTATTCCTTCTTACTAGTCACACCACAATCAAATCATTCAGGGATAAATAACGTCTCACCTGGATTACTACAGTATAACCTCATTGGTCTCCCTGCTTTCGGTCTCCTCCCTACTCTATCTACTGCCAAATATATATTCTTAAAGCAAAGGTATAACAATGTTACTCCTCTACTTGAGCTATTGCCATGGCCCTATCAGTGCTTTTAAGTTAAATTGAATTTTCCTTCTTTGGCATTTTAACTCTTCACAATCTAGAGTCATCCTATCTTTCTAGGTGGATCACACATTATTCCATTCTCTGTCTTCTGTGCTCCACCACACTGGCCCAAAGACTGTTCAAACATTTCACCTCCTGTCTCTGTACTTTTACCAGGTTGTCACCCCTGCTGGAACCTTCCTAGCCTCTTAGAACACCTGGCTCTCTTTAAGACTTAATTGCCACCTACTTTAATATAACTTTCTTTATTCTCTCTGCACCCTGAGCCATCTCCATTCATCCTGATGAATATCTGGCCATGTACCAAGATGGCTCTGGAGGAGAAAGTGAAGCTGGTGACTCTACACAGCCCTCCCTCACTCAAATCAAAGTCAATTGCAAGTCATGACATCATCTCCCTGATGTTAAGGTCCTCTTTGACAAAGAAAGACAAACCACAACCTGTGAGAAGTTTGAGCTGACTAAATGGGGCCCAACTGACCAGTATCAATTGGGTAACTCAGCTCATCCTTTCCTCTCCTCTCCCATTCCCTGAAGGTGTTTTTCCCAAAGGAAGATAAATTACCTAGTTATCTTGGGGTTTACTGGCTTGATTTCTTTCTCAAAGACCAAGTTTAAAACCAATTCACTCTGGACCTCATGGATTGGACAACAGTAGGTCCCTGACCAAGCACCACTTAATGGTTATTTTGGAGCAATTCTGGCTCAGAGTGAACATAAAAAGTAACTGTTTCTCTTTGGACTTGCAACTCTGAGGGTCTGTACCCCCAGTTTGATTATTTTTTTATTAAAGGGGCCATCCCTTTTAATATGTGTGTACATATATGTGTGTCTGTGTCTGTGTACCCCACTTATTTATTTTTAGTTTTCAGCATTCAGTTCCATAAGATTTTGAGTTTTGAATTTTTTCCTCCACCTTCTCCATCCCCCTCCCCAAGGCAGCATGCAATTTGGTATAGTCTGTATTTATACATTCATATTAAACATTTTCACATTATTCATGGTGTAGAGAAGAATTAGAACCAATGGGGTGAACAATGAGAAAGAAGAAACAAAAATGAATAAATAAAAGGAGAGCCAATAGTCTGCTTCCATCTGCACCCAGACTGCCGAGTTCTTTCCCTGGATGTGGACACCATTTTTCATCGTGAGTCTTTTGGAGTCGTCTTGCTGAAAAGAGCTAAGTCTGTCAGAGTCAGTCACTGCACATCGTGGCTGTTACTGTGCACAATGTTCTCCTGGTTCTGCTCATTTCACTCAGCATCAGTTCATGTGAGTCTTTCCAGGTTTTTCTGAAGACTGCTTATTCATCATTTCATATACAACAATAATATTTCATTACATTCATATACCACAACTTGTTCAGCCATTCCCTAATTGATGGGCATGTCTAAAGGGTCCCTCCTTTGACTCACTTCTTAAATAGGCCTGATCACTGAATGGGCTTTGCCTCATTCAAAGTGAGGACCTGAAAAGACCTTAGCTTAAAAGGGCCAAGGTCTCCCACTGCATCCTGGCCATCTTCATTCATCCCAACCTATATCTAACCACTGGGCCCATGTGACTGTGGAGGAGAAAGTGAGGCTGCTGACTTTGTACAGCCCTCCCTCACTCGAATCAAAATCAATTGCAAATCATGTCATCATCTCCCTGATGTCAGGGTCCTCTTCAAGAACAACGGACAAACAACACAACCTTATTCTCCCAAGTATGAATGCTCAGCCCCAATTCAGTCAATAATTTTGTGTTTTACATTTATATCTTGTTCTTATTTATCTGTGAACATGTTGTATCCTGCTGGTGGAATATAAGCTTTCTGAAGGCAGAAATCTTATATCTCATTTTTTTCTTTGTTTCCCCATCCCTGAAGCACAATGACTGGCATTGTAATCAAATAAAACAATATTTATATAAAGTGGATGGTACAGTGTCTGGCACATAGTAAATGCTATATAAATGCTTGTTACCAATCACCCTTCCATTATAGTGCATGCTGCAGATAGATGCCACAATGGATGGACCTGGAGACAGAGACCTGAGTTCATATCCAGCTTCAGAAACTTACTACCTATGTGACTCTGGGCAAGTCACTTGACCTCATCTGTAAAATGGAGATAATGATACACACTATATTATACTATACTATATACTATATTATACTACAGAGGTGGTGTGTGAATTAAGTGAGATATTTAGAAAGTATTCTGCAAACCTTAAAACTTAATACAAGTGCTAGCTATTAAATACTTGTTAACCAATTGATTCATATATTTCTTTGTCTTCATTCCCCCTTCACAATTCTTGCCCAGTTTCTCAATTCAAGCATAGATTAATGCAATTGATAAATTCCAAATGCTTCCATAATTTGTCCTAACCTACCTTTCTAACTATATTTTCTACTGCTCCCCAAAATAAATCTTCTAGGCTGGTTTGTTCACAGTCTCCTAAACGTGGTTTAGTCATTCATGGCTCCCATTTGCTTTTGCTCATACTACTTCCCTGTTATATTCTACCCCCTTTGTCCTATCCAATTCTAACTGTGCTAAAAGGTCCAATTCAAGTTGCTTTGGCCCTTCTTCCTCCACTAAACCTCCAGGATCTTCTTAAAAGATCTGTTGAGATTGGGGCGGCTAGGTGGCGCAGTGAGTAGAGCGTCGGCCCTGGAGTCAGAAGGACCTGAGTTCGGATCCGACCTCAGACACTTAACGCACACACAAATAATACCTAGCCGTGTGACCTTGGGCAAGTTACTTAACCCAATTGCCCTCCAAAAAAAAAAAAAAGATCTGTTGAGAGACCATATAGCCATAGCTTACTTCTTCGGAAATCTTCTGGTTCTTGTATCAGAACTTGAATCAGCCTAATAAAGCCATACCATTGGAATTCTCCTGGAGACTACAAGGGATTCCAGGAACATGTGTGACTAAGTGTTTGGACATCTCCAGTAGCTGCTTCTAATTTTGCACTGAAAAGACCCGAGATTTTAGTATGATGTGACACATTCTTTTTTTTTTAATTTTTTGACTTTATTAATTTGTTTACATTTAGTTTACAATATTCAGTTCCACAATTCCTTGAGTTTAAAATTTTCTATCCCTTCTCCCTCCCCCCTCCATGGTGGCATACAATCAAGTATAGGATCTGCCAATACTTTCACATTAGACATTAGAAGGATTGTATCAGATGGAATGAACAATGGAAAAGAGGAAACAAAACCAAACAAGAAAAAGAAAAAGAGCAGGTAGTTTGCTTCAATCTGGATTCAACCTCTGTTCTTTCTCTGAATGTAGACATCTCTCTCCATCATGAGGCTTTTGGGGCTGACTTATAACCCTGAATTGCTGTCATGAGTCCAGTCTATCAAAGTTGGTAGTCACACATAACGTTGTGTCTGTAATTGTGTACAAATATCTCCTGGCTCTACTCTTCTCACTCAGTATCAGTTCATATAAGTCTCTCCAGGCAAATATGAAGTCCATTTGCTCTTCATTTCTCATAGCACAATAGTATTCCATTACATGCAAATACCATAACTTGTTCAGCCATTCCTCAACTGATGGACACCCACTTAATTTTCAATTCTTTGCCACTACAAAAAGAGCTGCTATAAACATTTTTGTACATATGAGTCTTGCTCCCACTTCTATGATCTTTTAGGCATACAACCCTAGAAGTGGTGTTCCTGGGTCAAAGGGTATGAAATTATTTGTAGCCCTTTGGGCACAATTCCAGAGTGTTCTCCAGAATGGTTGGATCAGTTCATAACTCCACCAGCAATGCATTAGTGCTCCAATTTGTCCTTATCTCCAGCATTTGTAATTTTCCTGTTTTGTCATCTTAGCCAATCTGACTGGTGAGATGTGGTACATCACTATTTTTTTAGCTCTATAAAGTAGTTTTTTGGTAAATTGATTGGTATGGCACTAAATATATAATTTAGTTTGGGTAAAATTGTCATTTTTATTATATGAGCTCAACCCAGTCATGAGCAACTGATGTTTTTTCCCATTAGTTAGATCTGACTTTATTTGTGTGAAAAGTGTTTTGTAGTTGTGTTTATATAGGTCCTGGGTTTGTTTTGGCAGGTTGATCCCCAAATATTTTATAATGTCTACAGTAACTGTAAATGGGATTTCTCTTTCTATCTCTTGTATAAGAAATATACAGGAATGCCGAGGATTTATGTGGGTTTATTTTATATCCTGCAACTCTGCCAAATTTATTTATAGTCTCAAGTAGTTTTTTACTTAATTCTCTAGGATTCTCTAAGTATATCATCATATCATCTGCAAAGAGTGATAGCTTGGTCTCTTCTTTGCTTAATTTGATTAATTTGATTCCTTTTTCTTCTCTAATTGCTTCTGCTAACATTCCTAGTACCAGATTGAATAAGAGGGGTGATAGTGGACATCCTTGTTTCACCCCTGATCTTAATGGAAATGCTTCTAGCTTATCCCCATTACATATAATACTTGCTGATGGCTTTAAATAGATGCTACCTATTATTTTAAGGAAAGCTCCATTTATTCCTATACTTTTCAGTGTTTTTAATAGGAATGGATGCTGTATTTTGTCAAAAGCCTTTTCTGCATCTATTGAGATAATCATGTGGTTTCTGATAGTTTTATTTTTGATATGATCAATTATACTGATGCCTTTCCTAATAGTAAACCATCCTTGTATTCATGGAATAAATCCTACCTGATTGAAGTGTATTATTCTTGTGATAAGTTGCTGTAGTCTTTTTGCTAATATTTTATTTAAAATTTTTGCATCTATACTCATAAAGGAAATTAGTCTATAATTTTCTTTCTCTGTTTTATCTCTTCCTGATTTATGTATGAGTACCATATTTGTGTCATAGAAAGAATTTGGTAGGACTCTTCCCTAATTTTCCCAAATAGTTTGTAGAGTATTGGAATCAATTGTTCTTTAAATGTTTGATAGAATTCACTAGTAAATCCATCTGGCCCTGGAGATTTTTTTTCCTAAGGAGTTCACTGATGACTTGTTTGATTTCTTTTACTGAGATGGGGTTATTTAAGTAATTTACTTCTTTTTCAGTTAATCTGGGCAGCTTATATTTTTGTAAATATTCATCCCTTTCACTAAGATTGTCAAATTTATTTGCATACAATTGGTCAAAACAATTCCTAATTATTGTTTTAATTTCCTCTTCATTGGAGGTAGATTCAACCTTTTTGTTTTTGATACTCATAATTTGGTTTTCTTCTTTCTTTTTTTATCATATTGACTAAGGGTCTATCAATTTTATTGTTTTTTTTTCATAAAACCAGCTTTTAGTTTTATTTATTAATTCAATAGTTTTCTTAATTTCAATTTTGTTAATCTCTTCTTTGGTTTTCATTATATCTAATTTAGTATTTAATTGCGGATTTTCAGTTTGTTCTTTTTCTAGCTTTTTCAATTGCATGCCCAATCCATTGGCCTCCCTTTTCTCTAATTTATTCATGTATGCACTCAACTTCCCATAAGAACCACCTTTGCTGCATTCCACAAATTTTGGCATTTTGTCTCATTATTGTCATTCTCTTGAATGAAGTTACTGATTGTTTCTATGACTTCTTGTTTGACCCACTCATCCTTTAGAATTAAATTGTTTAGTTTCTAATTAGTTTTTAGTCTGTCTTTTTTTGGCCCTTTATTCCATATGATTATTGCACCATGCATGATCTGAGAAGAATGCACTTAGTATTTCTGACTTTCTGCACTGAATTGTGAGGTTTTTAGGACCTCGTACATCATCATTTTTTCGTGTATATGTCATGTACCATTGAGAAGAAGGTAAAGTCCTTACTGATTTTTGGTTCCTCATAGAGTTATTTGCTTCAATTTGGGTGATTCTAGTTTTTAGCGAATTATTTTCCTCTGTTAGTTTTTGGAGCTCCTTTTCCATATCACACATTTTTCTTTTTAAGGAGATGTTTTCTTCATTGTAATGTTTTTCTAATTTTGCAAATTTGATTTTAAAAGAATTATTCATTTTATCTTCTATCTCTCTCATTTTGTTTTCAAAGTTCCTTTTGAGCTCATCTAGGAATGCTTTCTGTGCTTGAGACCAGTTCCCTATTGAGACTTCAGCTGTAGGTGTTGAGTAAACACTGTCTCCCTCTGAATTTGGTTCCTCCCTCTCATGATAGTAGGACCCCAGAGTCTTTGTCTTTGCAGTCTGCTTTTTGCCCATTTTGAGGCAGGGTCCTAGCCATACCCTCCCTCTAGGTTTCCCAAGCCTTTACTGTTTAAGGTTTTGCCCTGGGGTAATAATTGCTATGTTTTCAGGGTCAAAGAGGGGGATTGGAGCAACCAGGGTTCACTCTGCCATCCTGGTCCCTGGAGGTCCAGATAAGGGCTTTTTAAATTTCTGGGCTGTGGATTGGTAGTCCAAGGAGTAGTTGCTGCCCCTGCCAGGGGCCCAGCATTTGATTCTTACCCTGCTCTGTCCAGTCTCAGCCCTTCATTGGTATGCCTGGCAATGGCCCCTGTGGTTGGTGGGATGACTTGCTGCCATGCTGATCAGGCCTTGTCCTGGCCTGCCTCTATGTGCTCCAGTGTCCCAGCCTGCCTCTCTTCTGGCCTGCTGCTCTCTGCACGATGTGACACATCCTTGTTGGTCTGTTTTGTTTCTCTCTCTCCATATTAGCAACTGGAAGGCAGGGGGGCAGAGTACTTTGTGCATTCAAAGTGGAGATAAATTATTGCTGGAATTATCTCCCTTGAACCTTCCAAATGGTATAGTGTAATTCTGATACTTTCACTAAGGACCCTGGCATCATGGCAACCAAAGCACCATGGAAGAAGAATGGGGGGAGAGGATGATTTGCCAATTTGGGAAGCTGGATGACTTGCTTGTATTTATTCTTTCCTGATCTTAGTTGAATAAAGATTTTCCTAAGATGAACATGCCCAACCTTGGAGGTGACCTCTTGAGCCAGAAAAGTCTGGAAATATTAAGTTCAATAAGTGGAGATGTCTGGCAGCAAAAGAAGTTTATAAACTGGAAAGGATTGCCACTAGCAAAAATATTGAACCAAACCTTGTCATTCTTCCAAAATTCAGTGTAATGGGAATTGTTTGCATACTTTGGAATCAAGGTGAAATATAAACAGCCTACTCAGCAATCCTACAAACTACATTCTGATGAAATTTAAATATCAGCCCCCCAGTAGATTACAACAGGAATTAATAGTCAGATTACTGAATCTTCTTTCAAATTGTGTGTGTGTGTGTGTGTGTGTGTGTGTGTGTGTGTGTGTTTGGGGTTTTGTTGTTTATTTGTTTGGGGGAGAGATTGTTAAATGCAACCTTCTAAGTGTTCTGTATTTAGCATTCTTTTACATGTAGAAAATAAATACCTGCTTCAAATATGATTCATACTGCATGTATAGTACCTGTTAACTCCACTTTTTAGGGAAACTCTAAATCTATGCATAAACCTGAGTTTTCAAAAACGTGTTCCTTGGGAGCAAGAAAAAGGGATTTTTGCTTCCCTCTCACAAAAGGTCAGGTTCCTGAAGAACCTTAGTGAGCCTCATTGTTGTGTTTGTCCTTCATTTTCAAAGAGGACCATGGCATCAGGGAGATGATGACATGACTCAAAGTTGACTTTGATTTGAGTGAGAAAGGGCTGTGCAAGGTCACCAGCCTAACTTTCTCTTTCAGAACCATCTGGATCCAATGACCAAATATTCATCAGATGACTAGAGATGACCCAGGATACAATGGGAGACCCTGGCCCTTTTAGGCTAATGCCTTTTCAGGTACTCTAGCTTAGAGTGTGGTAATACCCATTCAGTAAATAGGTCTCTTTAAGAAGTGGGGGTAGGGGGTGGAGTTAAGATGGAGGAATAAGGGTAGGAATTGGCTTGAGTTCATCCCCCATTTACTTCCAACACCTGTAAAAAATGACTCTGAACAAATTTTAGAGCTACAGAACCCACAAAATAACAGAGTGAAATATATCTCCAACTGAAGTCAGCATGGTAAGCCAAAAAGGAAAGGTCTATCACAACAGGCTGGGCACAGAGTGCAGACCCATGTGAGTTGCGACAGCACAGACCAGCAGCACAGATCAGCCAGTGCAGACCTCAGAGGACTTAATCACTGGCAGTTGTGGTGCTTTCCAGACTTCTCAACCCACAAAAGCCAAAGAGAAGGGAAAGGCCAGTGGAGAAACTCTGTTGGACCTGGGTGAAAGAAGAACTCAGTCTGGCCCCTGTTCCTGGGGAGGCAAAGGTGGCCACAGCAGAGGAAGCAGCAGCAGCAGTGGCAACTGCTTCTGGAACTCCAGGGCCACAGATGGTGGGTGGCCCAAGCAGCTGACCAGAGGGCAAGTGCAGGAAGCTCTTTGCTGGCACTGAGGCAAGATTCTCTTGCTTTGCCCTGCTTGGCTCTGGATGGTGTTTCTGGACTGAGAGGGAGTACTGGTGTGGCAGAGCTTGTTGCAACTATGGAGGGAGAGTCTTCCTTACAGTTCTGAGGCAGGTGCCTAGATGTAGCTCTTTCTTTTTTTTTAAAAAAAGCAATTGGGGTTAAGTAACTTGCTCAAGGTAACACAGCTAGTCATTATTTATGTGTAGGTGCTCATTTTCTGAGGCCAGATTCGATCTCGGGTCATCCCAACTCCGAGGCCAGCGCTCTTACTCACTGCGCCACCTAGCCGCCTTCAGGTTTGATTTCTAATAATATAAATGCCAATAAATATAACCGCCCCAAAGTAGCTCTTTCAACAGCTGTGCAAAACCCCAGAAATTTGGGACACAGCACTCTCCACTCTAGAAGCAGAGTTTTACTGTGGCAAAGAGCTCAAAAGTCAAGTAATTGACTGGGAAAATAAATGAGCAGAGGAAAAGAAATCAGACTATAGAATCTTTTTTGTGTGATGAAAGAAGATAAAAAAAATAGAACCAGAAGAAGATAAAGAAGTCAAAATTCCTGCATCAAAAGCCTCCAAGGAAAATATGAGTGGATTGCAGGTCATGGAGGAGCTCAAAAAGGATTTTGAAAACCAAGTTACAAAAGTAAAGGTAAAATTGGGAAGAGAAATGAGAGTGATACAAGAAAAATCATGAAAAATAAATCAACTGTTTGCTAAAGTAGAACCAAAAAAAAAAATACTGAAGAAAATAACACCTTAAAAATAGACTAATTCAAATGGCAAAAGAAGTCCAAAAAGCCAATGAGGAGAAGACTGTCTTAAAAAGCAGAATTAGCCAGAGAGAAAATGAAGTTCAAAAGCTTACTAAAGAAAATAATTCCTTTGAATTAGATTGGAGCAAATGGAAACTGATTCTATGAAAAATCAAGATTTTTTTTTTTGCTTTTTGGAAGCGGGGGGGCAATTGGGGTTAAGTGACTTGCCCAAGGTCACACAGCTAGTTTTATGTTAAGTGTCTGAGTCTGGATTTGAACTCAGGTCCTCCTGACTCCAGGGCCGATGTTACATTCACTATACCACCTAGCGACCCTGCCAGAAAGCAATATATTATAAAACAGATCCAAAAGATTGAAAAAATAGGCAATGTGAAATATCTTATTGGAAAAATCACTGACCTGGAAAATAGATCCAGGAGGAACAATTTTAAAATTAGTGGACAACCTGAAAGCCACAATCAAAGTCTAGACATCATCTTTCCAAAAAACTGTGAGGAAAACTGCCCTGATGTTCTAGAACCACAGGGTCAAATGGAAATGGAATGAATTTGCCAATCAACTCTTTGAAAAAAGATCCCAAAAAGAAAACTCCTAGGAATATTATAACCTCCCAGATCAAAGAGAAAATATTATAAGCAATCAGGAAGAAACAATTTGAGTATTATGGAAACACAATCAGGATAACACAAGATCTAGCAGCTTCTACATTAAGGGATCAAAGGACTTGAAATATGATATTCCAGAGGTCAAAGGAGCTAGGATTAAAACCAAGAACCACCTACCCAGCAAAACTGACTATAATACTTCAGGGGAAAATATGGACATTCAATGAAATAGAGGACTTTCAAGCATTCTTGAAGAAAACACCAGAGCCCAAGAGAAAATTTGACTTTCAAGTGCAAGAAGCAAGAGAAGCATGAAAAGGTAAACAAGAAAGAGAAATTTTAAGAAACTTATTAAAGTTAAACTGTTCACATACCTAAATGGAAAGACTATATTTGTAATTCACGAGACTTTTCTCAGAATTATTATAGTTGAAGGGAATATGTGTATGCATGCATATATATGCATGTATACATGTATAAGTATGTATATATGCATGTATGTGTACATGTATGTATGTATAGGTGGGTGTATATATGTATATGTGTGTATGTGTGTATTTGTATACATAAAGGGCACAGGGTGAGTTGAATATGAAGGTACGATATATAAAAAATAAAATTAAGAGGTGAGAGAGGATATTGGGAGGAAAAAGGGAGAGAAAGAATAGCATAAATTATCTCACATAAAAGAGGCAAGAGAAAGCTGTTACAATGGATGGGAAGAGCAGGAAGGTGAAAAGGAATGAGTCAACCTTACTCTCATTGGACTTGGCTTAAGGAGGGAATAACACACACTCAATTGAGTATCTTACCCTACAGGAAAGTAGGCAGGGGAAGGGGATAAGAAGGAAAGATGATAGAAGGGACGGCAGATTGGGGGAGGGGATAGTCAGAAGCAAACACTTTTTAAAAGGGACAGGATCAAATGAGAAAATAGAATAAATGGGGGACAGGATAGGATGGAGGGAAATATAGTTAGTCTTTTACAATATAACTATTATGGAAATGTTTTGTGTAACTACACATGTATAACCTATGTTGAATTGCTTATCTTCTCAATTGGGGTAGGTAAGGAGGGAAGAAAGGAGAAAATTTGGAACTCAACGTTTTTAAATCAGATGTTAAAAAATCATTTTTTTCATGCAACTGGGAAACAAGATATACAGGCAATTCTATAAGGTATAGAAATCCATCCTGCCTTACAAGAAATAAGAGGAAAGAGGATAAGAGGGCAGGGGAAAGATAGGGATATGAGAGAGGGCAGACTGGGCAAAGGGGTAATCAGATGCTTGACCTCTTGGGGTGGGGGAGTAGGGTAGAGATGGAGAGGATATTTGGGACTCAAAATCTTGTGGAAATGAATGTTAAAAACTAAAAATTAAAAAAATAAATTCTGGAAAAAGAAAAGAAATAAAAGAAATGAGTCAAGGGATGATCCTTTTAATTAGAAAAAAAAATCAACCTGGGAAGGGAAATCCTTCAGGCTTGCTCTTCCAAAGAGAAACAGTAACCAACGACATTTATTCTAAACCAGGAGGGCCCAAAAAACAGCCATTAAGTGAACCTTGGGCTGGGACCTATTGTGGTCCAAGCTATGAGCTTCAGAGTGAATTGGGTTTAAGGAAGAAGGATGGAAGGAAGGAAGAAACCTAGCTGGTAAACCCCAAGTTAAGTGGGCAGCTTCTGGGAATCAAAATTTACATTCCTTTGGAGAGAAGGAGAAAGAAAGGTAGAGGGAGAGAAAGAGGACAAGCTGAGTTACCTAACTAGCTGGGTCCCCATTCAGGCAGCTTAGTCTACTCAGAGGTTGTGTTTGTCCTTCATTTTTGAAGAGGACCATAGTATCAGGGAAATGATGACATGACTTGCAGTTGACTTTGATTTGA
Source organism: Gymnobelideus leadbeateri (assembly GCA_011680675.1). NCBI lineage: Eukaryota > Metazoa > Chordata > Mammalia > Diprotodontia > Petauridae > Gymnobelideus > Gymnobelideus leadbeateri. The sequence continues at coordinate 250,380 of WOXC01010502.1, forward strand.
GTGAGGGAAGGCTGTGCAAGGTCTCCAGCCTCACTTTCTTCTCCAGCTTGGCTTCATTCATTAAACATGAATCTCCTTTGTGGAGAAAGGCATCAACTCAGTAATTTAACCCCTTTGGAACAATCAGTAGTTTCTTAATATTAGAGGAGTATGGGCTATCATTCAACAGATTCTTAACCATATACTCTGTGAAATTTTTACTTAACTCTGAGTGTGTACATTTTGTAACCCCAATGAGATAATAAGGCTCTTGAGGACAGCTAGGATTTCTTACATTTCCCTTTTGTTACCATCATTATTTAGTATAATATTAAGCATTTAGTAAGCACTCTCATACTACATTCAGTTCTGAGCACATTTTAAGAGTGACATTAACAAGTCACAGTGTGTCCAGTGTTGAGTAATACATATGGTGAAAGATCTGGGAATTATATAATATGGGGGAAAGTTGAAGAAACTGTGAAACTGTGAATGTTTAGACTAATAAAAAAGAGTACTTCTTGGAGACCAGGAGGAAATTATCTAAGACGACTTTCCTGAATGAGGCAGATTTAGCTAATACTCTGCTCTTTCCATTAGACTGAAAGCTCCTTGGGGCATATGGGGTATCCAAGAAGGACTAGCACCTCTGGTAAGAAGTTTTGCCAAGCTCTTTTCAGGGATGTTCCCCCATCTTTGGTGTCCACCTATCACCCAACTCTCACCTCCAAAAATGTCAATAAATTGTAGCATGCATAGTGGCCATACCCCAGTAAACCATCTCAGCAAATGGATTAAGCCAGGTTGAGGCTTGATGACAGGCTTTAAACCCATTGGTGAGTTAGTCAGATGCCTACTTCAAGCATGTGAAGACTTCTACCAATGGAATGGGCCAATGAAAACAATTTTTTTCCAATGGCCATGAAGGTGACTGAAGCAAGCACTCTGGAGTACTTAGAGCTTGGGAAGACATTGAAGACAACAAGGTCATCCACTGAATCCCAGTCATCTTAACTTTTGTTTTTCCACTAGACTCCAATGACTGGGAAAGTAAGGCTTATGACTTTGTGTGACTCTGCCTCACTTAAATCCAATTCACAAGCAAGTCCTCTTCAAAAACAAAAGGAGAGTAACAACAAGAAGTTCCTAGAGGTCAAGGACTATCTTTTGCCTCTTTTTGTATCCCCCAAAATTAGCACAGTGCCTGGCACATAGTAGGCACTTAACATTAATCAGTTTGATTATCAATTGATTGAAGCAGTCTCATTTTGAACAAGGTTTTAGACTTATTCTGTGTGTGGGTACAGAAGGAAAAATCCAAATCATTGGGGAAAAGTGAGAGGGAGGCAGAATTGCATTCAACATGGCAGCTATCTTCCTCATAATGAGATGTGTGAAATAACCAAAGTCTGCCTTGCTAAGTAGTGAGTTTCCTCTTCCTAGAGATATTCCTACAGAAATTGAATTATCCCTTGATAGAGATATTGTATAATGGATCCATTTATCAATTAATAGGTTGAACTATATGACTTCTGAGGTTATAAACTCTAAGATTATATGAAGCTAACTGTTCAATAGACAGTATGGAAAGAAAAAAGACAGAGGGATGATTCTAGCAGAAAAGCCTAAGTAAATAGGGAAACTGAGGAAATAAAATCAAAATTGGTTATACTCTTTGTAACTGGAGTGGTATCGCATATACTAATAATTAATTATTTTAAGGAAATGGGGATACATCATACTTAGGCATTAATCTAAGGCTGAAATTCTAGCCCAAGGATTCTTAACTTTTTTTTCACAGAATCTTTTGACATCTGATGAAGGAAACTAATTATATTAAAACAGTTATTGAAATATTTTATAAAAACAAATTCATGGGTCCTGAGCCAAGAATCTATGTTCTAGAAGTGTGTCATATCAACAGGAGATTGCAACCTATATAACAGTTATTAGAGTATTCTGAGTCAATAGAGTCCATATTGTTTTGAATCAAGACAAAATTCATCTGTAAAATAAAATAGTTATAAGCCTTTCTATCATATAAAATTCATTAAAAAAAAGTATTGGCCTACATGCCTTGAAACTAGGAGAAACATGGAAGAGTCTGGTGAGAATAAATTGTTGAGTTTGAAAGAAATGTTGCTAGAGCAAATGACTTTTTTCTTTGGATAGGTTGGAGAAGTTCAAAACTAAAAATTGGGGGAACCCTACACAACACAACTGCTTTACAATTATTAGGAGAACATGCCATTGTCATCTGCCCATCTGCCTGGCCTAGAAAGATACAAATTTAGCACTTGTGTTGGGTAGTAACTACAAAATAAAGTAAGGTCTGTGACCAAAGGCACTCAGTCCCATACCAAGAAAGGGTGGTAAAGGAAGGACTAAATCTAAAAGCAATAGTTTCCTGGTATGGCCCTGTTCTTTATTATAAAGGGTTTTAGAAAAAAGGAATAAATTATTTACTATTCAGGAGATAAGAATCCTATGGGACAAGACTCTGAGGAAGCAAAACATGGTGAGTTTTCTGTTGTTCATTGGATAAGGTTGTCTGACTTTTCAAGAAAATTGCATAACCCTGTCCGAGGCAGAATCTCATAGTATCCAGCCAAAATTAAAGCTAATTTTCTAGGGTAGAACCTCTTTATTCTCTCTCTCTCTCTCTCTCTCTCTCTCTCTCTCTCTCTCTCTCTCTCTCTCTCTCTCTCTCTCTCCCTCTCTCTCTCTCTGTAAATTCCCTTATTGATAGTTTGATATGTTTGTGGTAGGGTATGTTTTAAGTTTTTAAAGTAAAAATTGTATTTCTCACTGAAGATATTTTGTTTCTTACCATGCCTTTCCACTAAATGCCTTTGCTTTAAAATAATTCATTATTGAAAGGGGTTATGAGAATAGTTTTTTGGAGTATAAATGGAAGCTAATTGAGGAGAGGTAACACAGAAGGGGAAGATACATAAATCATGAAGTACAAGATGGCAAACTTAGATAACAGTGGTGTAACAAACAGCTTTCCAGAAGAATGCGACTGTGAACAGCTTTTAAGATTCTGATTACACAGTATAGTGAGCTCTCTGTTCTACATTAAATCAGAGCAAAACATTTACAGAGAATCAAGGTACAGCATTCACAATGTTACAAATTATCACAGAAAATAAAAATACAGCATTCACAATGACTTATCACTAAAATGGCCACATAGTTTTCACCAAAGTAGTCACAATAATTTTCAACAAAGTACAATCATTAAGTAACTCAATAATTCAATTATCCTTAAGGGATACAATAGTCAAAGTTCTCTACTCATAGGGCACACTAAGTTACAAATCAGTCACTATTCAGTCATCAGTCACTATCCAATCATCAGTCACTACTCAGTCATCAGTTGCTACTCAGTAACCTCTTAAGGGGTAGTGGAAAATACACAGGCCATCCACCCCTTGGTCACAAGTAAATCACAATCTTCTCAGTCAGTACATAGTATCCAAGTAAAGTCTTCTTTCAGCTTGGCTCAAGGATGGCTCTCAGTTTCCATGGTTCCTCTTCTATGGTCCCAGCTCCAATTGTCACCTGGGTTCAAAGGCAGGCAGCTCCAAGTTCCTTTGGAACTGGGGATTATGGTCAGTTCTGCTATAACTCCATGTACATATTCCCCAAAAGCACCATGCTATGCAAAATTTCGCAATAAAAATCACAGTACCTTTGGGGAAGCTGGGGCTGGGGCACAGCACTCAAAAATATCATCACTGACACATTTAAAAAAATTAGAACCTAATAAAAATGATGGCACAGTCTTACACATGATGCATTGTTAAGAAATATATAAATAATGTAGTTAATTGTGATTACTATACAGTCTGCACTCTGGATTATGTAAACATGTTGGGTAGGTCACAACTCTTAAGTCTGGCCAACTCCAGGCCTTCACCTAGTTTCAGTTAATAAGAAGACTATGTTTGCATCACCTCTGTGAGTTCACAATAAAAGACAATTTTGAACTATTCTTTTATGTTGCCATCCAATGTCCATATTTTTTACCCCAAGAGCTTTTTTTCATTAGGACTAGATTTCCAACAGCCCTGTGTCCTGTAATTCTGAATTAATCATACTGCCAAGCTCTAAAAGGGAAGGAATGCAAAGAAGGTAATAAACTCTTAAATAAAGTGTTTGTTTTCTTAGAAAATAAGACAAACAAAAAAGCATTTTTAAGGGCAACATTGCATCATTATGCTTGTCTATATGATTTCTAAATCCATTATAAATGAGGAGCCTTTGAGGAATCTTCCTTAAGTCAATGCCCATGGAAATTGAAGGAAATCACCATGTGGTAATGATAATTTTCTGCAAATGCTTTGACATGCAACCACTTCAGCTGTATTTTGGGCATTCAGAATGGGGATAATAATAGATAAAAAGCTAGGACTGCTCTAATATTAGGCAAAGAAACATTAATTCTATTCATGTGACAAGAGAATGTTTCATTTGTGTTAGTAATTACATGCTATTGTATTAGTTCTTTCTACTGGGGACAGGATGAGTCTACCTTTTTACTATTCAATCAAATACTAAATAGCAGCATCATGTATTCATCAAATCCCTAATATGAATATATGAATATAAATAACCAAAAGAGATTTATTAGTGAAAAATACCATGCATCTTACTGTACCACATTAAAATAAAATCCATCTTAAATTTCACATTAGCCATCTCATCTACTTCGGCCTTGTTTTAAAAAAAAAGGACAAAATTTTCCATCTCAGTCAATGTTTTTACTGGCACACTCTCCATCACGGAGGTCACTCTGGCAGTGAATGTTACCCTCTCTATTATTATTGACTACTCACCCCAAGTCAATAGGTCAATGATAATTTCCAAGAGTAATATATGAAAGAATTCTTTTCTATTAGGAGATTCTGTGGTGGAGTAAAATGTATACTAAGCCTGGAATAAGGAAATCTGAGTTTAAATAGCACATTGCCACTTATTTACCAGCAATGTGATGATGGACAAATCACTTAACTTCTCAGAGCCTTAGTTTCTTTACTTTAAATTAGGCATAACTGGACTTGCACTAGACATCTCCTAGAGTCATTTTAGAGAAAGTTTTATAATCAGGTAAACAAGTGTTTATTAAACGAAAGGCACTGTGAAAGTTTCTGAAGATGAAATAATTAATTGATTAAACAGTCCTTACCCTCAAGATTACTAATTAAAAATCTTATTGCCTCAAATTGAGTTTTTAGTTAATAGTGTAGGCTAGATCCCAAAATATTGTAATAAATTCATCTGAATATGATAATGTAGTTAGAACAAAACTAAGGTAAAGCTTAATAGCAGGGGGATGTGTAATACCCAAATATATGCATTGTGCTTGTTACCTACCACCTTATCTAATGTTTGGCTTGGTTGAGGAGATTCACAGTGAGTTCTTGAGAATATAAGTTGTCACTGTGATTACAAAGATTCCTCGAGTAAATGATTATTGAGCCAAATCATTTCCTGTTATTATTCTACTGAATTCAATATAAATGTGATCAGAAAGGTCCCATTCCTTTACAAATAAGTGATGGGACTTTGTCCACTGTTTATTTGTTGGGTTTTTTTTTTTTTAAACTTCATCAGACATACTCTTTTGCCTTCTCTGCAAGAGGAGGAATGACAATAACTCACCCATCTAAAGGCAAAGGCCTGGACCACTTCAGCTCTAAAGTAACTGCTAACCCTATGAGTATGCTTATGTGGTTGGGGCACCGTAAAGAAATTCTAACTTGGAAGACTCACTCACAGAGTATGAGGGCAGCAAGATGGCAAACTGAATAGAGTGCCAGACCTGAAGGCAGGTAGACTCATCTTCCTGAGTCCAAATTTAACCTTATACACTTACTAGCTGCATGATCCTGGGCAAGGAACTTGGCCCTGTTTGCCTCAGTTTCCTCATATGTAAAATGATCTGGAGAAGGAAATGGCAAACCACTCCAGTATCTTTGCCAAGAAACCCTAAATGGAGTCACAAAGAATTGTACATGACTGAAAGTTGCCTGAACAACAATCACAGAATATGAGAAGATACCTGATAGGGAAGAATATGGAAAAGATCAAATATCATTCAATCTTATTATTTTAAAGACAAAAATAATAAAATGAAAAAGAGGAAAGTGACTTTCCCATGGATTCACTGATGGGACTAAAATCTAGATCTCTTCTCTCTATATATTTTTTCTATTGTATCACAAAACCATGCTCTTTCCCAAGTATCTCACTTATTTTTTCCTTCTCTCTCTCTCTCTCTCTCTCTCTCTCTCTCTCTCTCTCTCTCTCTCTCTCTTTCTCTGTCTCTGTCATATATATATATAACAAGTATCAAGGTTTATTGGGGCTTACAAAATAATGTTTCATACCAGATTTTGGAATGTCAGAATCAATAATAGATTGGAATGAAAAAAGACAGGGTGAGACATTTCTCTAGCCCAAAACAACTTAGGAGGTTGGTGTGAAAGATCTGTGACACCAGAGTGGGAGTTGGCCCAGGGTATAGCACACAAACCAGCAACCCCAGCAACAGGCCTTAGAGACAGCCGCAATAGCACCAGCAGCAACAGCTTCAAGACCTCTCAGCCCAGAAACAACAAAGAAATCTGAAAACTGTTCAGAAAGAGATTATAAGGAACCCTTCATTGGCCCTGGGTGCAGGATCTTTTGCATTGTTCATATGCAGTTCCAGGTCACAGTTCCAGTGTAAAGAGGATCATGAGGTGTTATGGCTGCAGTGGAGCAGAGGCCCTGGTAACACTTTCAAGGCAGAAGGAAGCATTAATGCCAGCAGCCCTGGTAACAGTTCCAAGGCAAAGAAGAGTGTTTATGGTTGCACACAAGGAAATAGAACCTTGGTCACAGTTCCAGGGTCAAAAGGAGTGCTGGCAAACTTGGTTGCAGGGGAGCAAGGTCCTTTCCTGGATAAAGACCAGAACATAGGCCAGGAGTCAGTGACCACACCTTTTCTTGGATCATACCACTTAAAAAGCACTGAAAACTTACAAACCCTCAGAAGTAGCACTGAAAATAGCACCACAAAATAACCTGAAACTTGGGATATTACTTTCCCGATCCTGGGAGCAGAGTCCAACTTTAACATAAAATTAAAAGCTAAAGAAAAGTTTAGAGAAATGAACAAACTAAGAATATCTAACCATGAAAAACTACTAAGGTGACAGGAGAAATGAAAACACAAACTCAGAAGACAATGATGTCAAAACAGATAAAGTCTCAAAGGTAAAAAAATATATAAATTGGACACAAGGACAAGAAGAATCCTGGAAGAGGTTTTAAGAAATGAAAAGACCAAATCAAAGAGTTAGAGGAAAATTTGGGAAAGAAATGAAAATGATGCAAGAAAATTACAAAAAGGGTGTCAATAACCTGGCAAAAGAGGCACAAAAATTCACTGAAGAGAATAACACCTTAAGAAGCAGAATTGGAAAGAAGCTCAATGAAGAAAATAATTCCTTATGAATTAGAATTGAGCAAGTGAAGGTCAATGACTTCATGAGACATCAAGAAGCCAAAAATAAATAAAAAGAATAAAAAGAAATAGAAGAAAATGTGAAAAAAATCTCATAGGAATAACAAATGACCTCGAAAATAGATTCCGTAGAGACCATTTTAAAAGTATTGGACTTCCTGAAAGCCATAATTTAAAAATGTAGATAACATATTTCAAGAAAATATCAAGTATAACTACTTTGATGTACTAGAATCAGAGGGTAAAAGAGAAAGAATCCATTGATTATCTCCTAAAAGAGATTCCAAAATAAAACCTTCTAGTAATATTTAGCCAAATCCTAGAACTTCTAAATCAAGGAGAAAATATTGCAGCAGCCAGAAAGAAACAATTCAAGTATCATGGAGGCATAGCCATGATCACACAAGATTTAGCACCTTATACATTAAAGGAGCAGAGAGTTTCGAAAACGACATTATGGAAGGCAAAGGGATTGGGATTTCAACCAAGAATAACCTACTCAGCAAAATAAAATATACTTCTTTGAGGTATATTTAATGAATTTAATGAAATCGAGGCCTTCCAAGCATTCCTGAAGAAAAATCCAGAACTGAAAAGAAAATTTGACTTTCAAGCAGGCAATTTTTGAACTTCATTTTCATCAGAATTGTTTCAAAGAGGGAATACCATACATCCTTAGCTGGGTATATCTATCTTACACAAAAGGGAATCAGGAGGGGAAGGAAATAAGAGAAGAGGAAGGTGCCAGAAAGGAAAGCAGATTAAAGGAGGCAGTAGTCAGAAAAAGTAAAACAAAACCAAAAGAAAGAAAAAATAGAAGTTGATGTGAAATATTTCAATGGAAAAACAACTGACCCAGAAAATAAACCCAAGAGAGATAATTTTAAAACTATTGGACCACCTGAAAGTCATGACCAAAAAAAAGAACATAGACATCATCTTTCAAGAAATAATCAAGGAAAACTGCCCTGATGTTCTAGAACCAGAGGGTAAATGGAAATTGAAAGAATCCACCAGTCACCACCTGAATAAGACCCCAAAATGAAAACTGCCAGGAATATTAGAGCCAAATTCCAAAGTTCTCAGGTCAAGGAAAAATATTGCAAGCAGCCAGAAAGAAACAGTTCAAGTACTAGGGAGGATAACGATCTGAGAGCTTAGAATATGATAATCTGGAGGGCAAAGGATCTAGGATTACAACAAGAATAAACTACCCAGAAAAACTGAATATGACCCATGGGGGGGGGGGCATGGAAATTCAGTGAGATAGAGGACATTCAAGCATTCTTGATGAAAAGACCAGAGCTGAATAGAAAATGTGACTTCCAAATACAAGACTCAAGAGAAGCATAAAAAGGTAAACAGGAAAGAGAAATCATAAAGGACGTATTAAACTGTTTACATTCCTACATGGGAAGATGATATTTGTAATTCATAAAGCCTTTCTCATTATTAGGGTAGTTAGGAGTAATAATAGATAGAGGGCAAGTAGTAAGTGTAAGTTAAATATGAAGGGATGATAAAAATAAAATTAAGGGGTGAGAAGAGAATGTATTGGTTGAAAGAGAATGGGAGAGGTAGAATGGGGTAAATTTTCTCACATAAAAGAGGCAAGAAAAAGTATTTACTGGGAAGGGGAAAAGGAGGGTGGTGAAGGGGAGTGAGTTAACCTCACTCGCATCAGAAATGGCTCAAAGGAGAATAACATACACACAAAATCAGGTGTATAAATCTATCTTATCCTATAGGAAAGGAGGGGAAGGGAATATAGTAAAGGGAGTATGATAGAAGGGAGGGCATATTGGGGAAGGAGTAGTCAGAAGCAAAACATTTGAGGAGGAACAGGGTGGAAGGAGAGAGAAGATAAAATAAATGGGGAGGGGGAATAGGATGGATAGCAATAGTAAATGTGAAAAAAGGCAAGTTTCTCTGATTAAGGCTTTAAGCATATACAGAAACTGAGTCAAAGTTGTAACAATAAGAGATGTTTCTCAATTGATAAATTATCAAAAGATATGATCAGTTTTCAGATGAAGTAATCAGAGATATCTATAGCAATATGAAAAAATACTCTCACTATTGATTGGAGAAATTTGATTTAAAATAGTTCTGAGGTACTACCTCATACCTATTAGATTGACTAATAGGATAGAAAAGGTAAATGACAAATGTTGGAGGGGAGACTTTAATCCACTGCTGTTGGAGTCGTGAACTGATTCAACCATTCTATAGGGCATTTTGGAATTATGCCTAAAGGGCTATAAAACCATATATAACCCTTTGACCCAGCAATAACACTATTAGTTCTATATCCCAAAAGAGATTAAAAAAAAACAAAAAATAAAAGGACCTATGTGTACAAAAATATTTGTAGCACCTCTTTTCTGGGGGCAAAGAATTAGAAATTCAGGGGATGTAGGCCCATTGGGGAATGGTTGAACAAACTGTGGCATTGTGAGCTGTGGTTTGTCCTTTGTTCTCTAAAATAACCATGACATTAGAAAAATTATATCATGACTTGCAATTGAATTGGATTTGGATGAAGCAGGGCTGTGCAGAGTCACCAGGCTCTTTTTCCTCCAGAGCCATCTGGTTCCAGTGGCCAGATATACATCAGGATAACTGGAAATGGCCCAGGATGCAGTGGGAGTTCTTGGCTTTTTTTAAGCCACTGTCTTTCCAGATTTTCATTTTGACTGAGGCAATGTCCATCCAGTAATTAGTCCTGTTTAAGAAGTGATTCAAGGTTGGCCCCTTTAATCAAATATCAAAAATCAAACTGGAAGGGGAAGACCTTCAGAATTGTTGGTCCCCTCAAAAAAATCAAACTGGGAGGGGAAGACCCTTTGTATTCACTCTTAGCCATCAAGGTTCAAAAATAACCAGAGTGCTGCTTGAGCAGGGATCTACTGTTGACCAACCAATGACAGACAGAATGAATTGGGTTTAAGGCACAGTCTTTAAGAAAGATCTAGCCAGTAATCCCCAAGGTAACTAGGTATATGATTGTGATGGAATACTATCATACTCTGAGAAATGATGAGGAGGATGCTCTCTGAAAAGACCTGGAAAGACTTGCATGGGCTGATGTAAAGTGAAATGTACTGTGTACAAAGTAACAGTAATATTTTAAGATCAACTGTGAATGATTTAGCTATTCTCAGCAATAAAACAATCCAATACAACTCTGAAGGACTTATGATGAAAAAATGTTAGTCATCCCCAGAGACAGAACTGATGGTATCTGAATAGAGATTGAAGCATACTTTTTTTTCCTTTCTTTATTTGTCTTGAGTTATTGGGGATTTTGTCTATGTTTTTTGCAACATGACTATTATGGATATGCTTTGTATTACTACACAAGCATAACCTATAGTGAATTGCCTTCTAAATGGGGTGGGGGAGGGAAGAAAGAAAACGAGAAAATTTAGAACTCAACATTTTAATAAGGAATATTAAAATTTTTTCTTCCGTGTAACTGGTGGAAAAGAAAATACTAAATAAATAATATTGTGCATATGCTTTGGCCCAGCAATACCACTACTGACTGGATCTGTATCCCAAAGATATCAAGGAAAATGGACCTCTATCTATGTACATATGTGTGCGTATGTATGTACGTATGTATAGATATATCAGCTCTTTTTATGGCAGCAACAAATTAGAAATTGAAGAAATTACATCAATTGGGGAATGGTTGAACAAGTTGTTGTATATGGTCATGATGGAATATTATTGTACTATAAAAAATTATAAGCAAAATGTTTCAGAAAAACCTTGGAAGATGTGTAAATTGAGGTAAAGTGAAATGAGCAGAACCAGGAAAATATTGTACACAGTAACAACAATATTGTAAAGATAATCAGTTCTAAAAGACTTGGCTACTCTGATCAATACAACAATCCAAGACAATTCTGATGTGCTTATGATGAAAAATACTGCCTACCTCTAGAGAAAGAATGAATGCAATCTAACTGCAAATTGAAATATAAGGTTTTTTTTCTCTTTTTACTTTCTTTATTTTCCTTGATTTTTTATTTGCAACATGATTAATATGGAACTGTGTTTTGTATGATTTCACATGCATAATTGATAGCACTTTTTGGCCTTCTTAATGAGTCGGGGTACATGGGAGGGAAAGAGAATTCAGAAATCAAAACAAAAAAAAATGTCAAAAATAAATACACAATATTTTTAAAAGAAATTATCCCATGCTTCAGAAGTATTCATTTCTCTGTTTTCCATCAAAACTTGATTGTATAAAATCCCCGTGAGTCAAGGCTTTCAAATAAATTAAACTGTATTAAGGTATTGATAGCTGATCATGGTCTAATATGTCATCACTCAGTCTTAGCTAAAGTTAAATAATGAACTGATTCTTAGTGACCCACAAACACAAGACAATTAAAGTTTCTACATTTGTAGCATCACGTTCACTGGCAGAATGAGACTGGGCTCTCCTACTTCATAAAAACCTTTATCTTCAAGTCCTCCTCTCCATTAAGGATCAGAAAATCATAAATTTGTAACTAGAGGAGACCTAATAGGCCATCCAGTCTCACCTCTTCATTCTACAGATGAGGAAACTGAGGTTCAAAGAGATTAAGTGAATTTTCCACAGTCACATGGGTAGTAATATAAGGGTTCTGCTATATCATCCTGTTTAGTAGTTTTGCAAGCATATCATGTGAGAACGCCCACATTTAAGGCTCAATAATTTAATGATGCAATAAATCAAGTCAGGCTTCCTGGCATAGAACTGGAACTGTATCAAAAAGTCTTTTGTGTTGTGACTATATTTAAATATTCTATAAATACATAGTGTGTTGTTGTTTTTACTTCCATAAAGGGCAATGCTTTAAGAAATAAGTGGATGCTCAGTAATTATTGGCAAAGATGGTTGTAGGTTTCCTCAGATTTTCCTATACCATTTTGTCCAAGCGACTTCCCATAGCACCAATTTGATCTTTTTGTTGTTGTTGTTGTTGTTGCTAAACAAAATGATAAATTCCTCAAGCCGATACCAGATTGAGCTATGCAGAGTTGTCCTAAGAGTTGGTACAAAAGTTGTCAGCCTAGATTTTTGCTCTTAATCATGTGTAAACTGAATTTCCTGGTCTTATCAAACCTTTAATGTTGCCTGAACATTATTTTTGCCACTGAATTCCCTTTAGGTTTTTGTTATTTTTTTAATTAACCAACAAAAGGAGAAATGTGAATGATACATTTGTATTACAAATTAGATGGAAATGTAGGCATAGAAGGCAGCAAAATCTTTTCTATAAAATCAAAATCTATACAGCCTCCATTTAACGCCAAGAACAAGTATTTGGTTAAATTCAAAACCCACTTAAAAATAATTAGTTCAGGCGGAGTCAAGTTGGCAGAGTAGAAACAGCATTTCCAATGTGCTCTGCCCCACACAAATTTCAAACAAAGTGAAAGGGGACTCCGAACAACTTCTGGAGCCACAGCACCCACAGAACTGCACAAAGAAGCTAACCTCCTGCTGAGGACAGCCCAGCAGCCCTGCAGGGAGCGGCCAGCAAAGTGCTCTAAGAGCAGGCAGCACAGAGCGCTGGGAACCAACAGCACAGCCCACAGAGCTGAGCCCGGGTCCTCGGTTTTAGCCCCAGGGTGGCTGGGCCTTCAGCTGGCTGGAGGGACACCAGAACACCAGCAATTGTGGCGATTCCAGAATTATCAGCACAGATATGCCTAGGACAAAGTGAGAGGTTAGTGCCCTATGGACTTTGGGACCAGTATTTGGGGAACTCGTGGTTTCCTCCCCTAGGGGCAAAAAACTGCTGAAGAAACAGCTGCACAGAAGCCATTTTGCAGCTTCAGTAGTGGCTCTAGCTCCTGGTCTGCAAACTGTAGGGAGATCCAGCAATCAGTCAGGGGGTTAATCACTCTTGCTTTAAATTGCCTGGGTCTGGTATGTGGTCTGGGGGGGAAGTTTGAGGTGGGTATCCAACTTGCCAGAGTGGGTGGAGGCTTTACAGAGGCCACCCAACTGGCAGAAGTTGTGAAGAACCCACATTTGGGACAAATGCTTCACTGGCTGGTGGCAGAGTCCCACTGTGGCAACAAGCCCAAAAATCAAGTAATTAAGTGGCAACATGCCTAGGCAAATGAAACAAAATAAACAGAAAAGTTCAACATTGGACTCCTATTTTAGGGGCAAAGAGGCTCAAAGCATGGAGGAGGACTGTGAGGTCAGAACTCCTGCACCAAAAACCCCAAATGAAAATACAAGCTGGATACAGGCATAGAGGACCTTAAGAAGCAGATAAGAGAAGTGGGGGAAAATTTGAGAAGAGAAATGAAAAAGATGCAATAAAAGTATGAAATGACAGTCAGCAGCCTGACTGAGGAAAATAACACCTTAAAAAATAGACTAATTCAAATGGCAAAAGAGCCTCAGAAAGGCAATGAGGAGAAGTATGCCTTAAAAAGTCGAATTTGCCAGATGGAAAAAGAATCTCAAAAGCTCACTGAGGAGATTGATTCCTTCAGAGTTAGACTGGAGCAAATGGAAGCTTATGACTTTATGAGAAATCAAGGTGCTGTTAAGCAGATCCAAACAAATGAAAGATTAGAAGGCAAGGTGAAATATCTCATGGGAAAAACCACTGACCTGGAAAATAGATCCAGGAGAGATAATTTAAAAATTATTGGACTACCTGAAAGCCATGATCAAAAAAAGAACCTAGAAATCACCCTTCAAGAAATTCTCAAGGAAAATTGCCCTGATGTTTTAGATCCAGAGGGGGAAATAGAGGTTGAAATAATCCACCAATCATCTCCTGAAAAAGATCCCAAAAAGAAAACTCCCAGGAATATTATAGCCAGGTTCCAGAATCCCCAGGTCAAGGAGAAAATACTACAAGCAGTCAGGAAGAAACAATTTCAATATTGTGGAAACACAATCAGAATAGCCCAGGACCTAGCAGCTTCTATACTGAGGGACTGAAGGGCATGGAATATGAAATTCCAGAGGGCAAAAGAACTGGGAATGAACCCAAGGGTCACCTACCCAGCAAAACTGAGTATTTTGTTTCAGGGGAAAATATGGTCATACAGTGGAATAGAGGACTTTCAAGCATTCTTGAGGAAAAAACCAGAATTGAATAGAAAATTTGACATCCAGACACAAGAAGGAAGAGATGCCTGAGAAGGCAATCAGGGAAAAGAAATCAAAAGGAACTTATCGAAGTTAAACTATTTACATCCCTATATGGAAAAAGCAATAACTGTGACTGATGATATCTTTCTCACTATGAAAATAATGGAATAAGGGTGTGTGGTCATATGAATACATATATGAATTTGTGTGAAAAAACAAAAATAAAAGAAGCAGATAAGAAAGTGGGGGAAAATTTGGGAAGAGAAATGAAAAAGATGCAAGAAAAGTATGAAATGACAGTCATCAACCTGACTGAGGAAAATAACACCTTAAAAAATAGACTAACTCAAATGGCAAAAGAGCCTCAGAAAGGCAATGAGGAGAAGAATGCCTTAAAAAGTTGAATTTGCCAGATGGAAAAAGAATCTCAAAAGCTCACTGAGGAGATTCATTCCTTCAGAGTTAGACTGGAGCAAATGGAAGCTAGTGACTTTATGAGAAATCAAGATGCTGTTAAACAGATCCAAACAAATGAAAGATTAGAAGGCAATGTGAAATATCTCATGGGAAAAACCACTGACCTGGAAAATAGATCCAGGAGAGATAATTTAAAAATTATTGGACTACCTGAAAGCCATGATCAAAGAAAGAACCTAGAAATCTCCTTCAAGAAATTCTCAAGGAAAATTGCCCTGATGTGTTAGACCCAGTGGGGGAAATAGAGGTTGAAAGAATCCACAGATCACCTCCTGAAAAAGATCCCAAAAAGAAAACTCCTAGGAATATTATAGCCAGGCTCCAGAATTCCCAGATCAAGGAGAAAATACTACAAGCAGCCAGGAAGAAACAATTTCAATATTGTGGAAACCCAATCAGAATAGCCCAGGACCTGGCAGCTTCTACACTGAGAGATAGAAGGGCATGGAATATGATATTCCAGAGGGCAAAAGAGCTGGGATTGAAGCCAAGGGTCACCTACCCAGCAAAACTGAGTATCTTGTTTCAGGGGAAAATATGGTCATTCAGTGGAATAGAGGACTTTCAAGCATTCTTGAGGAGAAAACCAGAGTTGAATAGAAAATTTGACATTCAGACACAAGAAGCAAGAGATGCTTGAGAAGGTAATCAGGGAAAAGAAATCAAAAGGAACTTATCAAAGTTGGACTATTTACATTCCTACATGGAAAAACAATAACTGTGTTTGATGAAACCTTTCTCATTATGAAAATAATTGAAGAAGGGTACATGCCATATGTTCACAGGTATACATGGATAGAGAACACAGGTTGAATTTGATGGGAAGGGATGACTTTTTTTGGAGGGCAATTGGGGTTTCGTGACTTGCCCGGGGTCTCGAGGCTGGGTTTTTGTTTGTGTGTTGGGTGTCTGGGGACAGATCTGAGCTCGGGTCCTTTTGGCTCCAGGGCCGGTGCTCTGCTCACTGTGCCACCTAGCTGCCCCAAGGAAGGGATGATTCTTAAGGGCTGAAGCCAAGAGGTGAGAGAGGAAAGTGGCAAGAGGAGATGGAGAGAGACAGGGTAGGGTAAACTATCCCATGTAGAAGAGGCAAGGGGAAGTAGTTGTAGGGGAGGGGAAGAACAGGAAGGCAAAAAGGCAAAAGCATATTCTCATTGAAGTTGGCTCAAGGAGAGAATCACATACATACTAAATGGAATATCTTACCCTCACTCACTCTCCTGAGTAGGGGAAAGGGGGATGAGAGGGACCATGATGGAGGGGAGGGCATTCTGGGGGGAGGGGAGGTTGGAAGTACCCACTATAGAAGAGGGACAGGATCAAGTAGGGAATGGACCGGTGTGGGGGGTGGGATGAGTGGGAAGGAATTATAAGCAGCCTTGTACAATATATCTACTATGGTAATGTTTTGCATAGCTATACATGTACGACACATACTGAATTGCTTATCTTCTCAGAGGGAGTGGGTGACAAGGGAGGAAGGTAATAGATCTGAAAATCAAAGCTTTAAAATTAAATGTTTCATAAGATGTCCAGGCATTGGGACTCAGAGATTCACCTTGCCCTAATGGCAAAGTCGAAGGGGATATGGGAGAAGATATGGGAGAGAGCAGACTGGATGAGGGGATATCTAGTGGGACTGCTATTCTGGGGTGGTGGGTAGGGAAAAATGGGGGGAAAATGTAACTCATAATCTGGTGGAAATGAATGATGTAAACCAGAAGTTAATAAAGTATTTGTTTAATTAAAAAAAATAATTAGTTCGGAGTTTTGAACTAAGATCATCCTCTTTGGTTTTCAAGTTCATTTACTCTTGGAAAATTACTGCTTCCTGCTTTTCAGTGAAAGAGCCAAAGGATGATTTTTGCTAGGGTTAAAATATAGTCAGACATTGGGGGTTCTGACTTTCAAACCCCAAATGAACCTTCTGAGATTGAAGTTTCATTTAATACTTTCAGCAAAAGGAGACTTCCTTTTTGTAAGGAGAGAGAAGGGTGGGTCAAGTATATTTTTTAGAACTCCTCCAGTTTCTTGACTATCAATCCTTTTTATAAAATATTTTAGGAAAAGAAATATAAATTATCAAAACTGTGAAGATTAAATTTCCTTTAAATAGCATATGGTTTCCAAACATTGGGTAGAAGGATAAAAAATTGGGGGAAAATCTATTTGGTGTCTCATTCAATTGAAAATATTTAAAAACCAAAATATGCCAAGAGATGTCCCCAAAATGTACCCAGTTGAACTACCATGGATTTTAATTTGACTCTACTCACCAAAAGCTGTCCACCAAGCTACTCCCAAGTAAGGTCCTCTTTCACTATAAAAATTCAGTGACTCTAGGCTTCATGGCCACTTTTTCAAATTAGCCACAATAAAAACATTTTGTTTTCTTATTGCCCTTTCAGAGATCTTTTACTTTGGGGACCTAAAGTTTCTACATCTTTATGGTACAACAATCATTTCTAGAAAGCATAAATATAGCAGTCAGTTTAATAACTAACATTTAGATGGCAATTTGAAGTTTATAAAGAGTACTTTATATATTATTCCATTTGATACAAGAATCCTTTTGGCTAGGTTCTATGATGTCCTTTTAAAAGCTGTGGAAACAGGACTGAGAATGGTTAGGTAACTTGCCCAGGGTCACAAAGATAGTAAATATTTTAGATAATATAAACCAATATTCAGACTTTGCAAATACAATGTAAAAATGGAGTTAAAGAAATCTGATGCATTAAATCTGGAAAGATATAAAGAAAAACTGCACTTCTAAAGACTCCTCTTTATAGCAGTTTGCAAGAGATGATATAGAGCCATATTGGTCACATAGTATATAATTTATGTGCTGATAGGGTTCACTTATATTGTATGAAAACCAAGAGGACCAATTTGAAAGAGGTAAATGCTAAACAAATAAAAGGAAATTGTTATTTCATACAGCATGTTATAAATTCAGGTGATCATTGTCACAAGAGTTAATGGAAGTCAAGATTATAAATAGCTTCAAAATAGGATTAAATAAATTCAATAATCAGAAATATCTTGTAATGTGAGATATAAAATGGATAATTTAAATTACATCAAATTAAAAGGATTTTGCACAAGCATAACAAATACAGCCAACTTTAAAAGGAAAGCAGAGAACTGGGGGGGAGGGGAAGCTGGAGTGGAATTACAACAAGTTTCTTTAATAAAGGCCCCATCTTTCAAATATATGGAAGCACAGTGAAATTTATAAGAGCATGAGTAATTCCCCAAATTGATAGATGCTCAAAGGATATGAAGAGACAGTTTTCAGATGAAGAGATCAAGCTATCTGAAGTCATTTTTAAAAATGCTCTGAATTACTATTGCTTAAAAAATGCAAATCTAAAACAACTTTGAGGGACCACCTCACACCTATCAGATTGGCTAATATAATAGAAAATGAAAATGACAAAAGTTGAAAAAGATGGGAAAATTGAGACACTCCTGCACTGGCAATAAAGTTGTGAACTGATCTAAAGATTCTGAAGAGCAAATTGAAACTGTGTCCAAAGGGTTATAAAACTGTGCATACATACCCTTTGGCCCAGAAATACCACTGGTAGGTACGTATCCCAAAGAAACATTTTAAAGGTAAAGTACCAATATGTACAAAAGTATTTATAGCAGCTCTGTTTATGGTGGTAACAAATTGGAAATTGAGGGGATGCCCATTAATTGGGGAATGGTTAACCAAGTTGTGGTATACGATTATGATGTAACACTATTGTACTATAAGAAATGATGACCACAATGCTTTCAGAAAAACTAGAAAGACTGACATGAACTGATACAAAGTGAAGTGAGCAGAAGAAGAATTGCATGAAATAACAGCAATATTAGACAATGATCAACTGTGAATAACTTAGCTGTTCTCAGCAATACAAAGGTTCAAGACAATTCTGAAGGACTTGTGGTGAAAAATGCAATCTACCTCCAGAGAAAGAACTAACAGAATATGGGTATAGATTAAAGCATACTTTTTATTAAACTTTCTTTTTCTTGAGGTTTTTTTTATCTGTTTTCCTTCACAACATTACTAATATAAAAATATGTTTTGCATACTGCACATATAATAATGTTTATCAAAGTGCTTGCCTTCTCAATGATAAAGGAAGAGAGAAAAGATGGGAGAAGATTTAGAATTCAAAACTGTAAAAAAAAAATGAAGGTTAAAATTAGTTTTATATGTAATTGGAAAAAACATTTTTTTAAATCTTTTTAAATTTTAAAAGTGGGGAGGTGGAACCAAGATGGCAGAGTAAAGGCAGGGACTTATTCAAGGTCTCATCCAAACCCCTCCAAATAACCTTTAAAAAATTACTCTAAACAAATTCTAGAGCAGGAGAACCCACAAAAAAATACAAGAAACAAATTTCAAGACTAGGATAAACCTAGAAGGTATATAGGAGGGGTCTGTTGCATCAGGGTAAGAGAGGAGTTCAGTCCAGCACAGGCTACATCAGCACAGACTGGGTCCTAGCAAAGTCAGAGCAGGCCTCAAGGCAACTGAATCACTGGCAGCAGGGGCAGTTTCCAGACCTCTCAGCCCACAGATGCCAAAGACAACTTAGAAGTTCAGCAGGAAAGGTCTGTCACAAGATGGCGGAGTAGAAATAGCACATCCAAGACACTCTCCCCCCAGATTACCTCCAAACTATGTAATAGGGGACTCTGAACAACTTCTGGAGCCCCAGCACCCACAGAACGACACAGAGAAGCTAACCTCCCACTGAGGACAGCCCAGCAGCCCTGCAGGAAGGACCAGTGCAACGCTCTGAGAGCCGAACCCAGGTCCACCATCCAGTTATACATGGATAGAGTGCATAGGTTGAATTTGTCAGGAAGGGATGATACTTAAGGGGTGAACTTATGAGGTGAGAGAGGAATGTGTCAAGAGGAGATGGGGAGAGACAGGGTAGGGTAAACTATCTCATGTAGAAGAAGCAAGGGGAAGTGGTTGCAACGGAGGGGGAGAATAGGAAGGCAAAAAAGGCAAAACCACATTCTCATTGAATTTGGTTCTGGGAGAGAATGACATACATACTAAATGGGATATCTCAACCTGCAGCAGAATAGGGGGAAGGGGGATGAGAGGAGGGATGATGGATGGGAGGGCATCCTTGGGGGGAGGGGAGGTTGGAAGTACCCACTATAGAAGAGGGACAGGATCAAGTAGGGAATGGACCAGGTGGGGGTGGGATGAGTGGGAGGGAATTATAAGCAGCCTTGTACAATATATCTACTATGGTAATGTTTTGCATAGCTAGACATGTACAACACATACTGAATTACTTATCTTCCCAGAGGGAATGGGTGGCAAGGGAAGAAGGGAATGGATCTGAAATTCGAGGTCTTAAAATTAAATGTTTCAAATATATGTAAATACTATTATCAGTGCTCTTTTGCATGTAATTGGGAGATAAGATGTGCAGGCATTGGGGCACAGAGACTCACCTTGCTCTAATGGAAAAGTTGAAGGGGGTATGGGAGAAGACATGGGAGAGAGCAGATCAGAGGAAGGGATATCTTGTGGGACTGCTATTCTGGGATGGTGGGTAGGGGAAAAATGGTGAAAAAAATTGTAACTTAAAACCTGGTGGAAATGAATGATGTAAACCAGAAGTTAATAAAGCACTTGTTTAATTTAAAAAAAGGAAAGGTCTGTCACACCTGGGTGAGAGTGGAACACCAACCATGCCAGCACAATCCCAGTCACAGCAAACCGGGAGCAGGCCTTGGGAGTGAGTGAATAAGTAGCAGCAGTGGCTAACTCTTAGCCCTCAGATTGTAAGAAAGCCAAACAATTGATCAGAAGGTTTTCACAGGGGTCTCTTTGTTAGCCTTGGGGCAGGACTCTGTTGCTTTGCCCATATTCAAATATGGATCACTGCCAAGCACTATCATAGCAGAGCTTGTGGCCACAGAGGATCAGTGACCCTCCTCACATTACCAGGGCAGAAAGGTGTGTGAAGCTGTTCATAAACCAGAGCACAGGCCAGGAGAGTAGTAAACACATCCTTAGATCATAACACCTTGGAAGAATTGAAACCTTATAGGTCCCTAGAAATATCTCTGAAAATAGCTACACAAAACCTGTGAAGATTGGGACAGTGCACCCTCCACCCTGCAAGTAGAGCCCTACTTTAACAAATAGTTAAAAATCAACTAATGGACTGGGGAAATGGGCAAACAATGGAAGAAAAAAAAAACTCTGACTATTGGAACTTATTACAGTGACAAGGGAGATCAAGGCACACATTCAGAAAAAGACAACAAAGTCAAAGCTACTACATCCAAAGCCTCCAAGAAAAATATGAATTGATCTCAGACAATGAAAGTTCTCAAAAAGGATTTTGAAAATTGAGTAATAATAGAGAAAAATTGTGGAGAAAAATGAGAGTGATGCAAGAACATTGTGAAAAATGAGGCAACAGCTTGATAAAGGAGACCCCCAAAAATACTGAAGAAAATAACACCTTAAAACAGATTAGGCGTAATGGTAAAAGAAGTACAGAAATTGGATGAGGAAAAGCATGCCTTAGAAAGAAGACTTGGCCAAATGGAAAAGGAGATCCAAAATCTCAGTGAAGAAAATAATTCCTTAAAAATTAGGATAGAGCAAATGGAAGCTAATGACTTTATGAGAAACCAAGAAACAATAAAGCAAAACCAAAAAATGAAATAATAGAAGACAATATGAAATGTTTCATTGGGAAAACAACTGGCCTAGAAAATAGACCCTAGGGAGATAATTTTAAAATTATTGAACTACATAAAAACCTCAAAATAAAAATAATAAGAGCCTAAACATTATCTTTCAAAAAGTTATCAAGAAAAACTGTCCTGATATTCAAGAACCAGAAGGTAAATTAGAAACTGAAAGAATCTACCAATACCCTCCTGAATGAGATCCCAAAATGAAGACTCCCAGGAATATTAGAGCTAGATTCCAGAGTTCCCAGGTCAAGGAGAAAATATTGTAAGTAGCCAGAAAGAAACAATTCAAGTACTGGGGAGCCACAGTCAGAATAACACAAAATTTAGCAGTTTGTACATTAAAGGATCGGAGGGCTTGAAATATGATGTCCTGGAGGCCCAAGGGGCTAGAATTACAACCAAGAATCACCTACTTGACAAAATTGTGTATAATCCTTCAGGGGAAAATGAATATTCAATGGGATAGAGGACTTTCAAGCATTCTTCATGGAAAGACCATAGCTGAAAAGAAAATTTGACTTCCAAATACAAAACTCAAGAGAAGCATAAAAAGGTAAACAGGAAAGAGAAATCATAAAGGACTTATTAAAGTTAAACTGTTTACATTCCTACATGTAAAGATAATATTTGCAACACCTAAAACCTTTCTCATTGTTAGAGTAGTTAGATGGAGCATATACAGACAGAGGGCACAACTGCAAGTAGAATATTAAGGAAAGATATCTAAAAAATAAAATTAAGCAGTGTAAGAGGAACATACTGGGCAAAAGAGAAAGGGAGAAGTAGAATGGGGTAAATTATCTCACATAAAAGAAGCAAGAAAAAGGGAAAAAGGTTTTACAGTGTTGGGGAAGGCAAGGGAAAGTGAAGGGGGTGAGTGAACCTTACTCTCATCAGACTTGGCTCAAAGTGGAAGTAACATACACACTCAGTTGGGTATAGAGATCTATCTTACCCTATAAGAAAGTAGGAGGGGAAGAAGATAAGAGAAGGGGAGGGCTGGTGATTGAAGGGAGGGTAAATTCGGGGAGGGGATAGTCAGAAGCAAAACACTTTTGAAGAAGGACAGAGTGAAAGGAGAGAGAAAATAGAACAAACTTTGGGGGGATGGATAGAGGGAAATACAGCTAGTCTTTCACAACATGACTATTATGGAAGTGTTTTACATGACTACACATGTATAACCTTTATTGAAGTGCTTGCTTTCTCAATGTGGGTGTAGAGAGGAAGGAAAGGAGAGAATCTGGAACTCAAAGTTTTAAAAATGAATGTTAAAGTATTTTTTTTTCATGTAACTAGGGAAAAATAAAATACTAAATAAAAAATTAAAAAGAAATATTCTGCAATGGCCCAAATGCAGGCTGAACTTTTCCTTAATCTCTGACCTATAAAAAGCCCTACTGTTGTTTAACATTATACTCTTATCTATAAATGATAGTAAGCATGAAATACTTTAGAAAGATTAAAAAGATAAATATATCCTAGAATATTATCATCTGCCACCCACTCACTCACATCTCAATCACTCAATACCAATCTGGATTCTTTCCCTACCACTCAAATCAAGCTATTCTAAATTACCTCAGGAACTCTTAACTGCTAAACCCAATGTCCTTTCCTCAGTCTTTATCCTTCTTGGCCTCTCTGCAGTATACAAACCCCATTGACTACCCAAAACACATGGCATAATTTTTGTGACACTGCTTCCCCCTTGTCTTCCTCCTATTTGTATGACATCTCCAGCTCAGGCTCTTTAAATGGATTAGAATTCATGTTCTCTATTCTAGGAATGGAGGTACCACAAGGTCCTTTTGCAGTCCCTCTTCTCTCATTTCTCTATACTATTAGGGATCTCATCAGCTCTCCTAATACGTGATGGCATCATGTGCTGTCTACCATTTTTATCATTAGTCTGGATAAAGACATAAGTGGCATCCTCATCAAATTTCCAGATGACAAAAAGCTGAGAGGCATAGCTAACACACTGGATAGGCAAGTTAGTATCCATAAGAATCTTGGCAGACTAGAGTATTGAGGCAACATCCTCAAAAACAATTAATTGTTTAGTATCATTCTACTAAAAGTATCATTCTACTAAAATTCATTTTTTTTATTTTAGAGGCCATTATTTAGTACCAGGATAATGATGGCAGTGCAGAAGTGCCATGACACAATATAAAAACAAATCCTGGACCTTCCATTTGTTTAGTAAGTCCTGCAACACATCATTAATTCCCTTTTCTCACAATTTCTCTTTAAGTCATTTTATTTCAAATATGGTGTCCTAGTTCAGTATCACCAAAAAGTATTACTTCCCAATGCTTCTCACAGTTTACTAAACATAGACTTCAAACTTTTTTTTTCCTCCTGGAACTCTCAGAATAGTACACTGTATAAAACCAACATTGTGGGAAGGTGATTTTTTTAAGTAGCTTAAAAATATTTTGACCAAAAACAAACAAACAAACCTATATCATGGCAACTATTTAATGGTTCACATTCTACTAGGGACTGTTTCAAATCCATGTCATCTTCTACTGGACTACACACTGTACTTGGGCACTGGGTCTGCTGAAAAATGCACAGGACTACATGGAGCCAGACAGCTCCTTCTTCGATACCCAACTGAGAAAACTCTGGAATGCTGGAAATTCCAGCCAGTGTTTGGAATAAATAACACACAAGAAATTTTCTCTAGAAATGCTTGCCTGAGATAATGTAGTGTAAACAATATGACTATAGAGTTTATTGCACCCACTAATGAAGAATTCATGTCTTATTGAGGGGATCATCTAACACTGGCTATTTTTTCCCTTTTTTTTTAGCACAGGCTAATTTTGCATTCACTGGTGAACCAACCACTGTCCAAGGAATAACATAAAATTATCCTCATAGGAAACAATTAGAAGTGAGAGGTGTCTCTAAAGAACATTTCCACAAAATGGTAGAGAAAAGGCAGGGATCTAGCTCTCCCCCAAACACCTCCAAATACCTTTTAAAAATTACTCTAAGCAAATTCTAGAGCAGCAGAACCCACAAAAAGACAAAGTGAAAAAATTTTCCCACACAACACAAACCTAGAAGGCAGACAGGAAAGGTCTGTTGCACCAGAGTGGATGAAGTGTATTGACTAGGCTGCAGCAAACCCAGAGAAGGCCTAAAGATGACTGAATCACTTGCAGCAGTGGCAGTTTCCAGAATTCTTAGCCCATAAACACCAAAGATAGCATAAAAGGTCAGTGGGAAAACTCTGTGAGACCTGGGTGAATGAGTTTCGTGGTCTGGCCAAAGCCACAGGGTGGCAGAGGTGATGGCAGCAGCAGTGGTAGCAGTAGCAGCAGCAATGGCAGCAGCAGTTGTTTCCAGAGCTGTGGGACCACAGATGTTGGGAAATAAAGTAGCTGATACAAAACACCTGAAGCCTGGAACAATATATCCACACCAAAACCCATGCCACTGAAAGCAGAGTCCTACTTTGACTAAGAATGAAAAAGTATTTGGCTGGGAAGA
Organism: Gymnobelideus leadbeateri; assembly: GCA_011680675.1. NCBI lineage: Eukaryota > Metazoa > Chordata > Mammalia > Diprotodontia > Petauridae > Gymnobelideus > Gymnobelideus leadbeateri. The sequence continues at coordinate 275,741 of WOXC01010502.1, forward strand.
AGAGGAAATAGTGTAAAAGTCAGACTATAGAACCGTACTTTGGTGACAGAGAAGATTGAAATATGCAACCAGAAGAAGACAACAAAGTTGAAGCTCCTATATCAAAAGCCTCCAAAAAATGTGAATAGGTCACAGACTCAAAAAAGATTTTAAAAATCAAGTAAGAGAAGTACAGGAAAAAATGGGAAGAGAAATGAGAGTGATGCAAGAAAATCATGAAAAAATGACTCAACAGCTTGCTAAAGGAGGTCCAAAGAAAAATACTGAAGGAAATAACACTTTAAAAATAGACTAACACAAATGGCAAAAGAAGTCCAAAAAGCCAATGAGGAGAAGAATGCCTTTAAAAGAAGAATTGGTCAAATGGAAAAGGATGTCCAAAAGTTCATTGAAGAAAATAATTCCTTCAAAATTAGAATGGAGCAAATGGAGCTAATGACTTTATGAGAAATCAAGAAATTATAAAACAGAAACAAACAAATGAAAAAAATAGAATACAATGTGAAATATCTCATTGGAAAAACCACTGACCTGGAAAACAGTTTCAGGAGAGAAAACGTAAAAATTATTGTACTACCTGAACTCCATGATCAAAAAAAGAAAAAGAACCTAGAGATTATCTTTCAAGAAATTATCAAGGAAAACTGCCCTGATATTTTAGAGCCAGAGGGTAAATAGAAATTGAAAGAATCCATGGATTGCCTCTTGTAAGAGATCCCAAAATGAAAATGCCTAGGAATATTATAACCAAATTCCAGAATTCCCAGGTCAAGGAGAAAATATTGCAAGTAGCCAGAAAAAAACAATTTGACTATTGTGGAAATACAATCAGGATAACACAAGATCTAGCAGCTTCTACATTAAGGGATTGAAGGACTTGAAATATGATATTCCAGAGGTCAGAGGAGCTTGGATTAAAACCAAGAACACCTACCCAACAAAACTGACTATAATACTTCTGGGGAAAATATGGATATTCAATGAAATAGAGGACTTTCAAGCATTCTTGATGAAAAGAACAGAGCTGAATAGAAAATTTGGCTTTCAAATACAAGAATCAAGAAAAGCACAAAAAGGGAAACAGTAAAGAGAAAATATGAGGGATTTATTAAAGTTGAACTGTTTACATTCCTACACAGAAAGATGATACTTGTAACTCATGAGACCTTTCTCAGTATTAGGGCAATTGGAGAAAATAGACAAATAGATTAGATAGATAGATAGATAGATAGATAGATAGATAGATAGATAGATAGATAGATAGACAGACATTCAAGCATTCTTGGTGAAAAGACCAGAGCTGAATAGAAAGTTTGACTTCCAAATACAAGATTCAAGAGAAATATAAAAAGGTAAACAGGAAAGGGAAATCATAAGAGACTTAATAAGTTTAAAATGTTTACATTCCTATGAGAGAAGATGATATTTGTGACTCACAAGACCTTTTTCATTGTGAGGGTGGTTAGGAGCATATACAGACAGAGGGCACAAATGTGAGTTTATTATGAAAGGATGAAAGGCACAGGGTGAGTTGAATATGAAGGGATGATATCTAAAAAATAAAATTAAGGGGTGAAAGAGAAATATATTAGGAGAAGGAGAAGGGGATAGATAGAATAGGGTAAATTATCTCACATAACAGACGAAAGAAAAAGATTTCATAATGGAGGGGAAGAGGGGGAAGGTGAGAGGGAATGAGTGAAGCTTACTCTCATCAGATTTGGTTTAAGGAGGGAGTAACATACACACTCAATTGGGTATCTTACCCTACAGCACAGTAAAGGGGAAGGGGAGAAGAGGAGGACAGATGATAGAAGGGAGGGCAGATTGGGGGAGGGGATAGTCAGAAGCAATCACTTTTGAAAAGGGACAGGGTCAAAAGAGAAATAGAATAATTGTGGGGGCAGAATAGTATGGAGAGAAATATAGTTAGACTTTCACAATATGACTAGAATGGAAATGTTTTGCATAACTACACATGGATAACCTATATTGAATTTTTTGCCTTTTCAATGAAGGGGGTGGGGAGGAAAGAAGTGAGAGAATTTGTAACTCAAAGTTCCAAATATAAATGTTAAAAATTGTTTTTTGCATGCAACTGGAAAATAAGATATACAGGCAATTGGGTATAGAAATCTGTCTTGCCCTGCTGGAAAATAGAAGGGAAAGGGATGGTGGGGACAGAAGTGGGGGCAGACTGGGAGAAGGGGTAATAATAATGCCATCTCAGAATGAGGGGAGGGGAGAGATGGGGAGAAAATTTGGAACTCAAAATCTTGTGAAAATTTCCCTCTGGAATAATATATTCCATGCCCTTCGATCCCTCAGTGCAGAAGCTGCCAGGTCCTGTGCTAATCTGATTGTGTTTCCACAATATTGAAATTGTTTCTTCCTGGCAGCTTGTAGTATTTTCTCCTTGATCTGGGGATTCTGGAACCTGGCTATAATATTCCTGGGAGTTTTCTTTTGGGGATCTTTTTCAGGAGGTGATCTGTGGATTCTTTCAACCTCTATTTTGCTCTCTGGATCTAAAACATCAGGGCAATTTTCCTTCAGAATTTCTTGAAGGGTGATTTCTAGGTTCTTTCTTTGATCATGGCTTTTGGGACTGAACCCAAGGGTCACCTACCCAGCAAAACTGAGTATTTTGTTTCAGGGGAAAATATGGTCATTCATTGGAATAAAAGACTTTCAAGAATTCTTGAGGAAAAAACCAGAGTTGAATAGAAAATTTGACATCCAGACAAAAGAAGCAAGAGATGCCTGAGAAGGTAATCAGGGAAAAGAAATTAAAAGGAACTTATCAAAGTTGAACTATTTACATTCCTATATGAGGTGAGAGAGGAAAGTGGCAAGAGGAGAGGGGGAGAGACAGGGTAGGGTAAACTATCTCATGTAGAAGAAGCAAGGGGAAGTGGCTGCAAGGGAGTAGAAGAATAGGAAGGCAAAAAGACAAAACCACATTCTCATTGAATTTGGTTCAGGGAGAGAATGACATACATACTAAATGGGATATCTCAACCTGCAGCAGAATAGGGGGAAGGGGGATGAGAGGAGGATGATGGATGGGAGGGCATCCTTGGGGGGAGGGGAGGTTGGAAGTACCCACTATAGAAGAGGGACAGGATCAAGTAGGGAATGGACCAGGTGGGGGGGGTGGGATGAGTGGGAGGGAATTATAAGCAGCCTTGTACAATATATCTACTATGGTAATGTTTTGCATAGCTAGACATGTACAACATATACTGAATTACTTATCCTCCCAGAGGGAATGGGTGACAAGGGAGTAAGGGAATGGATCTGAAATTCGAGGTCTTAAAATTAAATGTTTCAAATATATATAAATACTATTATTAATACTCTTTTGCTTGTGGTTGGGAGATAAGATGTGCAGGCATTGGAACACAGAGATTCACCTTCCTCTAATGGAAAAGTCGAAGGGGGTATGGGAGAAAATATGGGAGAGAGCATATTGGAGGAAGCGATATCTTGTGGGACTGCTATTCTGGGAGAGTGGGTAGGGGAAAAACGGGGGGGGGGGAAGTAATTGTAACTCAAAATCTGGCGGAAATGAATGATTTAAAACAGAAGTTAATAAAACATTTATTTAAAAATAAAAAAATCTTGTGAAAATTAATGCTGAAAACTAAAAATAAATAAATAAAATTTTAAAGAAAAGAAATTATCAAGGAAAACTACCAAGATATTCTAGAACCAGAGGGTAAAATAGAATTTGAAAGAATCCATTAGTCACCTCCCAAATAAGATTCCAAAATGAAAACTGTCAGGAATATTAGAGCTAAATTCCAGAGTTCTCAGATCAAGGCGAAAATGTTGCAAACAGTCGGAAAGAAACAATTTACGTATTGGGGAACCACAGTTAGGATAACACAAGATGTACGAACTTGTACATTAAAGAACTGGATGGCTTGAAATATGATATTCTGAGAACAGAGGAGCTAGAATTACAAGCAACAATCACCTACTCAGTAAAACTGAGTATAATCTTTCCAGGAGAAAATGAACATTCAAAGAGATAAAAGACATTCAAATATTTTTGATGAAAAGACCAGAGCTGAATAGAAAATTTGACTTCCAAATACAAGACCCAAGAGAAGCATAAAAAGGTAAACAGGAAGGGGAAATCATAAAAGACTTAATAAGTTTAAAATGTTTACATTCTTACATGAGAAGTTGATATTTGTAACTCACAAGACCTTTTTCATTGTGAGGGTGGTTAGAAGGAGTATATACAAACAGAGAGCACAGATGTGAGTTTTTTATGAAAAGATGATATCTAAAAGATAAAATTAAGGGGTGACAGAGGAATGTACTGGGTGAAAGAGAAATGGAGAGCTGGAATGAAGTAAATTATCTCACATAAAAGATGCAAGAACAAGCTTTTACAATGGAAGAGAAGACAGGGGAGGTAAGGGGAAGAGAGTGAGTGAACCTTAGTCTCATCAGAATTGGTTCAAAGAAGGAATAACATACACACTAATCATGTATAGAAGTCTGTCTAACTGCTGTGATTTAAACCCAGGGACACCAAAAACTGTTGGGGTTTCATGATGTGTTATGGTGGAACCATTTCAAAGAATTCAGAGTCAGATAACCTCTAATAGAAATACAGGTATTTATTAAGATTAATGCCTCTCATGAAGTGGGCTAAGTTACAAGAGGAGCCAGCAACTTCAGAGAAAGCAAAATGGATTTTTATAGGGTAAAGATGCTGATTACACAATCAAAATTTATGTAGAATATAGAAATATGATTAGTATTAAAAGGCAGAAAGAGTTTGTTAAGGGATTAGGTAATGGAGGAGGAGTCCCATCTGTGGTTTGGTGATTAAATATTCTGGTTGTACTGCCCTCCAATTGGTTAGCTATTGTGGTCCTATCTGGTCAAGATAGATAGTTAGGGGGCGGCTAGGTGGCGCAGTGAGCAGAGTGTCGGCCCTGGAGTCAGAAGGACCTGAGTTCGGATCCAGCCTCAGACACTTAATGCACACACACACACACACACACACACACACACACACACACACACACACACACAAAACCTAGCCGCGTGGCCTTGGGCAAGTTACTTAACCCCAATTGCCCTCCAAAAAGCAAAAAAAAAAAGATAGGTATTGTGGTCTTGTCTTGGGCTAGATAAATAATGTGATTCTGGTTTAGTACAAGAAGACACCTGTTTCTGTGGGAATGAGTCTGAGGGTGTTGTCTGGGATTCCATCATATGGACACACCTGCTATTTCTGTGGGAACTAAGAATTCAGAGACACATCAGTGAGCAGTGAAGTATACATGAAGAAGTTAGGACATTGGCAGGGTGCTAGGTAGGTACAGTGGGGCCTATAATGAAGTTAGAATATTGAGGCTGAGGGCAGCTTTATTAGGATTCCATCACTTACCCTACAGGAAAGTAGGAAAGGAAGGAGACAAGAGAAGCTGAGGTGGGGGAGGGTCATAGAAGGGAGGGCAGTTTGGAGGAGAGGTAGTGAGAAAACATAACACTTGAAGAAGGACAGGGTGAAAGGAGAGAGAATAGAATAAATGTAGAGGGGGAATAGGATGGAGGAAAATACAGTTAGAAATAGTAACTGAAAAGAATTGATGCAAATGTTTCTAATTAAGGCTTCATTTCTCAGACATATTAAGAACTGAGTCAATTTATGAAAATAAGAGACATTTCTCAATTGATAAATGATCAAAAGATGGGATCAGTTTTCAGATTAAGTAATCAAAGTTATCTATAGCCATATTAATTACTCTAATTCACTATTGATTGGAGAAATGTGAATTAAAACAATTCTGAGGTACTACCTCATACCTATTAGATTGGCTAATAGGACAGAAAAGGTATATGACAAATGTTGGAGGGGAGACTTTAATCCACTGTTGTTGGAGTTGTGAACTGATTCAACCATTCTGTAAGGCAATTTGGAACTATGTCCAAAGGGCTATAAAACTATATATAACCCTTTGACCTAGTGATAACACTTGTAGATCTATATCCCAAAAGAGATAAAAACAAAAAGGAAAGAGACCTATATGTATAAAAATATTTGTACCAGCTCTTACCTCAGGGCAAAACATTAGAAGTTGAAGGAATGTCCATCCATCATAGAATGGCTGAACAAACTGTGGTATTATATGCTGTGGTTTGTCCTTCATTCCCCAAGAGGACTATAACATCAGAAAGATGATCCCATCACTTGCAATTTAATTGGATTTGAATAAGGCAGGGCTGTGCAGAGTCACCAGCCTCTTTCTCCTCCAGAGCCATCTGGGTCCAGTGGCCAGATATACATCAGGATAACTGGAGATGGTCCAGGATGCAGTGGGAGTTCTTGGCTTTTTCTAAGCCACTGTCTTTCCAGGTTCTTATTTTGACTGAGGCAATGCCCATTCAATAATTAGGTCTGTTTATGAAGTGAGTCAAGGTATGGCTCCTTTAACCAAAAATCAAACTAGGAGGGGAAGACCCTCAGAATTGCTGGTCCCCTCAAAAAATTCCACCTGGGAGGGGAAGATCCTTTGTATTCACTCTTAGGTATCAGGGCCCAAAAATCACCATTATGTGCTGCTTGAGCAGGGACCTACTGTTGACCAACCAATGAGAGTCAGAATGAATTGGGTTTAAGGCACGGCCTTTAAGAATGAGATCTAGCCAGTAATCCCCAAAATAAGTAGGTTATGATGTGATGGAATAGTTAGATTGTGATGGAATACTACTGTAGTATAAGAAAGGATGAGCAGGATAAAAAAGAAAGAGACCTATATGTAGGTCAAAAAAAAAAAAAAACTGGAAAGACTTCCTAGAGCTGATGCCAATAAAATGTACTGTGTACAAGGTAACAGCAATATTGTAAGATTAACTGTGAATGACTTAGTTATTGTCAGCAGTACAACATTCCAACACAACTATTTTTTTTTTTTTGGAGGGCAATTGGGGTTAAGTAACTTGCCCAACATCTCACGGCTAGGTTTTTGTTTGTGTGGGTTAAGTGTCTGAGGCCGGATCCGAACTCAGGTCCTTCTGACTCCAGGGCCAGTGCTCTACTCACTGCGCCACCTAGCCGCCCCTATCCAACACAATTCTGAAAAATGCTGTCCATCACCAGAGAAAGAACTGATGGTGTCTGAATACAAACTGAAGCATACTTTAAAAAAAAACTTCCTTTATTTGTCTTGAGTTTTGTTTTGCATTTTTGTCTATTTTCTTTTATGACGTGACTATTATGGATATGTTTTCTATGACTACACATGGATAACCTATACTGAATTGCCTTCTCAAATTATAAATAAATTATAGACAAATTATAAAGACCTTGAAAAAGAAATGGACCTACATGTGCAAAAATAGTTATAGCAGCTCTTTTTGTGGTGGCAAAGAATTTGATATTGAGGTGATGCTCATCAATTGGGGAATGACTGAACAAGATGTAGCATATAATTGTGATGGAATATTAGTGTGCTAAAAAATTACAAGCAGGATGATTTCAGAAAGACCTGGAAAGATTTGTACGAGTTCATGCAAAGTGAAGTGAGTAAAACCGGGAGAACATTGTACACAATAATATTGTAAGACTGATCAACTGTGAATGAATTAGCTATTCTAAACAATACACAGATCCAAGACAATTCCGAAGGACTTATGATAAAAAATGTTCTCTACTTCCACCATAAGAACTGATGGAATATGAATGCTGATCAAAGCATATTGGTTGTTTTGAGTTGTTGTTTTTTTAACTTTTTTCATTTTTCTTGGGTTTTGTTGTCTGAGTTTTCTTTTATAACATGACTAATGTGGAAATGTTTTTCATGACTGAACTTGCATAAACTTCATCAAATTGCTTGTCTTCTCAATGATGGGGAGGGGAGTGAAGGTGGGAGAGAATTTGAAACTTAAAATTGTTTAAAAATGAAATTTAAAATTATTAAAAATTATTTTACACTCAATTGGGAAAAATAATGTTTGTTTTAAAATTTGTTTTCATTTTAAACTTAAATACAAAATGAGAAAAGAAAAAATATTGTTAGGTACACAGCAGAACATAAGAGGGGGGGGCAGCTTAGGTGGCCCAGTGAATAGAGCACTGGCCCTGGAGTCAGGAGAACCTCAGTTCAAATCTGGCCTCACACACTTAACACTTACTAGCCATGTGACCTTGGGAAAGACATTTAACCCCAATGGGCCTGCCTTCTCCCCTACAAAAAGCAAAAAAACAAACAAACAAAAAGTACCTAAGAGAGGATTCAACACAAAACAATTTCCATTTCAAGAAAACTTACATAATAATTACTAAACTTTTTTTTTTCAAAGCTACCCAACTTTTCTTTGCTTCCTTGTAGGTTTTCTTTTGTTCTCTGCTGTGTACTTTTTACTTTATTTTCCCCTCCCTCTCCCCCATCCAAGAAGACTACAATACAAAGTATATATATATGTACATACATATGTACGTATATATATATATATATATATATGTGTGTGTGTGTGTGTGTATATAATATGCATGTATCTATAGAAACATATACATATATACGAATATGTGTAACATGTATATTTCCACTTGTCATCTCTTCCTCTGAAAGTAGATAACATCTTCCTTCATAAGTCCAAGTCTTTCCATTGTTTTTCTAAATCAACCAGCTCATCATTTCCCAAACCACAGCAATATTCCAACCCAACTATATCCTGTCTGAGAGGATTCTATGAAAATATTTTACCCCAATTTTTTGCATTCCTTCTGTTGTTAGCTACATTAGTTCCATTTATATCAGAAAAATTTAATTTAAAATAAAAGAAATTATTCATTTTACAATTTAACAATTCAACCGTATAATACAGTTTAAGGTCTGATGCTGCTTAATCTTCTTCCTTTACATCTTTTTTCCCCTAGTTTCTTTGAAATTCCTGACCTTTTCTTCTCCCAAATGAGCTTTGTCATTATTTTATCTAATTCATTAAGATATTTTTTAGTAATTTAATTGGGATGGCACTGAATAAACAAATTAACTAGGTAAAATTATTGTGTTTTTTTTATTATATGGGCTTTACCTATTCATGAACAATAATTATTACTTCAATTATGGAGATCTGACTTTATTTGTACAAAAAGTGTTTTGGGGGGGGCGGAGCCAAGATGTCGGAAAGGAAGCAGTAACCTCGCTGAGCTCCTCTGTCACTAAGTCCAAAAGGGCAAATCTGAGCGCATTCCAGAGTGACGGAGCCCAGTGGAAGACAGAGTGTGGCAGAATCCAGCCCAGGAGGTTGCCCAGAGTGTCCACAGGTTGAGCGCAGAGCGCGTGGGGTCTGCACAGCTCAGACCTAAGAGCAGGCAAGCAGACTACACCAGAGAGAGAAAAAGCCCCAGCCTGCAGACTTACCAAGGACGAATCGCAGTCATCTCGCAGAGGGAACGGATCATTGGAGCCAGGTAGGAGAGTCGGGCCCCCAGTGGAGAGAGTGGCTTCTCAGGCTGCATTCAGCCCCCAGCCTGGAAGTTTAGAAACTGCCTGCCTGTATGATACAGGGGCTGGAATGGCAAAGTAAATTCTAGCTGCTCCGATCCTCCCATCCCTCCTTCATGAAGCAGAAAACCCAAAGATAAGTCTCCCACCCAGATTGAAATCCCAAGTTAATGGAAATAGCCTCAGGCTTGAGAATCTCCAAGAAAGGGTGTAACTGAGACAGCCAGGAATCTGAAGAGAAGAGAGGGAGGGGACCCAACAAGCCCCACCTCACCTCACCAACAAAAGCCTACTTATAGCCCAGGGGTATAGAGGCAGAAATCTGAAGTGGTCAGACTCATCCCCACCTACACATCTACATTCCTCACTAACTTCCCTGACTTAGCCATAAACTAGCCACCCAGAGGTATTCAAAGTCAAGGATCAGGCCCCAAACTCATAGCCTGAGACACTAAGAAACAGGAAGTCACAATGGGAAGGAAGGAAGCTGAAAAGGAGAAGGGGAAGGCAAGAAAGTCTATTCGAGCATACTATGCAGGGCAAGAACAACAAAACACACAGGACAATATAGACTCTGCCCACACCAGAGACCACAGAAGGAAACATGATCTGGTCTCAAGCCCAAATAGCATTCCTGGAGGACCTTAAGAAAAATTTTAAAGACCAAATCAGGGAGGCAATGACCAACTTGGAAAAAGAAAATACCTCCCTAAAAAAGGAACTTCAAAAATTAACTGAAGACCATAATTCACTAAAAATTAGATACAATCAAACTGAAACTCAGAACTCTATGATGCAGCAGGAGTCAATCGAAAAAAACAAGATGATCGAAAAATTGCAAGAAAATGTAAAATATCTCACTGGAAAAATAACTGACCTAGAGAACAGATGCAGGAGAGACAACCTAAGAATTATTGGTCTACCAGAAAGCCATGATGAGAAAAGCAGTCTAGACAACATCCTCCAAGAGATTGTCAAAGAAAACTGTCCTGAGGTCCTGGAATCAGAAGATAAAATAGCTATCGATAGAATTCACCGGACTCCTCCTGAAAGAGATCCCAAACTGAAAACTCCAAGAAATATAGTAGCCAAATTCCAGAATTATAAGATTAAAGAAAAATTCTACAAGCAGCAAAAAAGAAACAATTCAAATATCGAGGAACTACAGTTAGGATCACACAGGACCTAGCAGCTTCTACATTAAAAGAGCGGAGGGACTGGAATTTGATATTTAGTAGGGCAAGAGAGCTAGGACTACAACCAAGGATTAACTACCCGGCAAAACTGAGCGTAATCTTTCAGGCAAGGAGATGGACGTTTAATGAAGTAAGGGACTTCCAGACTTTCCTAATGAAAAAGCCAGAGCTCAATGGAAAATTTGATCTCCAATTACAAGACTCAAGAAAGACATAAAAAGGTAAACAAGGGTAACATAGACTCACATGCAGAAGTGCACATACCCATACCCAGAAACACAAGCTCATTACCTGGGATGCTACAAGAGCAAAATGTTCACATCCCTATATGTGGAGCTGATAACTGTCAATATTTGAAATCTCTATGATTATCATGACCTGCAAAAGGGTTATACTTAGAGGGTGTGGGTATGAATGCACTAACATGGAGTCTAAAAAAAAAGACTATTAAGGGGATCAATGGTATTGTAATGGGAAAAAGGAAAGGATGAGCTAGGAAAAGGTAAAATATGCCATCTGAAGAGGCATCAAAACACACTATGAAGAAGGGAAAGTAAGAGGGAGAGGAACATCATTTAAACACTATTCTCACTGGTTCTGGTTCAAAGAAGGATCAAATTAATCAGTGAAGTTTAAGAATCTAACGTGAATAGACACATAAATTCATTAAATAGAGGAATTGGAGGGAGGGAGAGGAGCACTGTTTGAAATTTACTCTCATTGGTTTGGAATCAAACGGGGAGTAATTTACTCTGATAAGTATAAAAATTTATTGTGTCCTATAGATAGTGGGAGGGTAAGGGGGGGGTGGTGAAAAGGAGGAGACTAAAGGGAGGGATTATAAGGGAGGGAAATAGTAGTAAGGGGAGAGGGTAGGTTAAGAAGGGGGGTCACTGGGTGGGAACACTGAGGGAGGGGGCGGTCAAAAGGGAAAACTTCAAGGAGGGGAAGGGAGAAGGAATAAACAAAAACATAAAAAGGGGAGGGAATAGGATGGAAGGGAAGAGACAGATAGTCATCATTACTGTGAATGTGAATGGGATGAACTCTCCCATAAAACAGAGGTGGATAGCAGAATGCATTAAAAACCATAATCCTACAATATGCTGTCTTCAAGAAACACATTTGAAACATAGGGATACCCACAGGGTAAAGGTAAAAGGTTGGAGTAAAATTTATTATGCCTCAGCTAAAGTAAAAAAAGCAGGGGTAGCAATACTTATCTCAGATAAAGCAAAAGCAAAAATAGATCTAATTAAAAGAGATAAGGAAGGAAACTATATCCTACTAAAAGGCACCATTGAAAATGAAGCAATATCACTACTTAATATATATGCACCAAGTGGTATAGCATCCAAATTCCTAGAGGAGAAGTTAAAGGAATTAGAGGAAGAAATAGATAGCAAAACTATACTAGTGGGGGACCTTAATCTCCCCCTCTCTGAACTCGATAAATCTAACCTCAAAATAAACAAGAAAGAAGTTAAGGAGGTGAATAGAATCTTAGAGAGACTAGGTATGATGGATCTCTGGAGAAAACTGAATGGGGATAAAAAGGAATTTACTTTCTTCTCAGCAGTGCATGGTACATACTCAAAAATAGACCATGTACTAGGGCATAAAAACCTCACAATCCAGTGCAGAAAGGCAGAAATATTAAGCGCATCATTCTCAGATCATGATGCGATAAAAATTATATGCAATAAAGGGCCATGGAAAGATAGACTAGAAACTAAACAATTTAATCCTAAAAAATTGGTGGGTCAAACAAGAAATTATAGAAACAATCAATAATTTCATTCAAGAGAATGATAATAATGAAACAACATACCAAAATTTGTGGGATGCACTAAAGGCAGTTCTCAGGGGAAGTTTTATATCCCTGAGTGCATACTTAATTAAAGCAGAGAGAAGGGAGGTCAATGAATTGGACATGCAATTGAAAAAGTTAGAGAAAGAACAAATTGAAAATCCCCAATTTAGTACTAAATTAGAAATATTGAAAACCAAGGGAGAGATTAATAAAATTGAAATTAAGAAAACTATTGAATTAATAAATAAAAATAAGAGCTGGTTTTATGAAAAAAAAATCAACAAAATTGATAGACCCTTAGTCAATAAGATAAAAAAAAAGAAAGAAGAAAACCAAATTATGAGTATCAAAAATAAAAAGGGTGAATCTACCTCTAATGAAGAGGAAATCAAAATAATAATGAGGAATTA